>JBBPOF010000640.1:0-19250 GCA_038091315.1 Porphyrellus cyaneotinctus | reverse complement strand
CACTTCAAGTTGTTGGAACGTTTAAAACGTTCATGGAGGCGACGTTGAACCGCGCAAGTCCCGAGCTGAGCATTTAGATTCATAGTGATCGTTGGATCGTTCAACATAGAAGGACAAACGAAGGTGATGAGAAAGTTGTTGGTCGCCAAACTTGAACCACCTTACTACATACTATGTATCACTGCGGAGTTGCAAATTGACACAGAGATGCAAACAACATTGTAGTATACGCAACAATGACACAGGAGACTTCTTGTGTTGTTTCTAGATTGCTGTAAGTGCAATCAAGATGCTGTTCTATTTCGTTTGATGAAAGACAGACAAGCAATGAGTCTATCAGATCCTTAATAGGCTGAACAACCAAATCTGAGCATTGCAGGTGCTTGGGGAAGACAACTATTTAGTCTAAAATTCTGCCTTTCACTTTGGATATACTAGATATGCATTGGACTATCTGGAACATTTTTCCGAGGTCCTACAGGTTGTGCATCCCATTGCAATCAGTGAGATCATCTCAGAGATGATCAGCGTGACAGGACCAGTCGGAGTGTGAAAGATTACTTAAGGTTGGCTTATCGGCACAATCAAAATTTATTTCTCAAGCTTGATTGCGACAGCCCGGATGACATGCATGCCATGTTGCAAATGTCCACCGCACTCGTACATGATTTTATTGTATCTACTAGCCTAATGATCATAGCATCCATACACACAGCAGAATGACGATGATGGCTAGATCAGCGGAGATCTAAAAGGCACTGACAATGTGTGACATCCCCGCAAAGTCGCTTGGAGAAATTTTGCATCTCTATGTCATTTTGTATTTTTCGTGCCAGCATCTCTCTGGCACGCGAAGCTTTTTGATGGACCCTCACATTTTTCTTGTGGATTCAAGGCAAGGGTTTTCCCCACCTGTCTATATACTTTTCAAGTTTCAATTTGTTGATTTTCACAAACTATAGATTTCACACCAAATGTTACGACTACCACGGGTAGTGATAGACGTAGCCTCGTAGGGTGTGCGTCAGCACGTCGAGGGTTCGATGATTCGTCCGTTCTAAGAAGGAACAACGGAGGTTCGGGGGTACGTCCTATCAACAAGGACGTCGAAGGTTCTAAGACACGCTCAATCAACACGAGCGGTCGAGGGTTCAATGAGACATCCACTCGATGACGAGCGACAAGGAGTCAAAGGAGGTTCATATTCGCAGAAGAGTACCGAAGTACAAGAGTATGTGAGTAGAATGAGGAGACCAAGGTTAAGGCTAAGGGGCGCCAGTGCGGCGACTTATAAACTAAAGATGAGGACTAGGGCAGGTGTGGGAACAACTGAAGGGCAGGCATAGAACGACGAAGAATGTAATAGAACGTGGAGGAAAGAGGGTGATGACGAAGCAAGTGGAATATCGTAGAAGGTTATGGAATGGGATGAGTCATCGCGAAGAGAAAGAAAGATAAGTCCATAGAAGGCTTAGCTAAGTCAGAGGAAAAGGGAAGGAAAAGAGGCGAATAGGGGTGAATCGTAACACCAAAAGTGTTCGCAACACTGGTTGCAGTACAGTACTTTATCTCATAGTGCATATGGTAATAGTGAATAATCTCATACTGAATAAGATTTTGTGGATCCCATTGTGGGACAGTGGAAAGTTGGGCAATAATGAATAATGCATAATGCATTGACATGATTGGCCCATTATGCAGTATGGCAGTCCACAATTAGTAGACACAAGCATGGTCAGGTACCTGGGTATGTCATGGAATGTAGGCTACTGTACAGCAGTAGAGGTATGTGAAAATGGAGAATGGAGAATAGACAAGTTCCTAGCGAAAAGCCTTACTAAAGACTTGGAACAATGAGGGAAATATATATTCTACTTTGAACTCTTGAGTCCTCCCCTCCTCATGATCATGCCTGCTGATAAACATAAACCTTGTAACACTCCTCTTGCATACACACGACAGCCAAAGAAGTCAAAGGTTGATGCTCCAAGTCCTCGAACATCAGCCCAAATAACCCAGACATCATGGAAGAATCTCACACTTGCTGATTGGCTGACTGTCTTTGCTTTCATTGACACCCATTCATTAGTCTCGCAGACAGAGGTTGTCAAACACTTTAGCACACTGAAGACAGGGGCTTTGCTGTTCTCGCAGCCAACACTCTCACGAAAGTTGGATGAGCGCTTGGACCTGCACAAACATGTCAATGCTAACCCCTCTGCACTCTCTTCGAAGCGTCCTCAAGTTGTCACACAGCCAGATGTTGAAAGGACCCTATACCTGTGGGTCAAGCACTTGGAGACAAAGGGTGAGCAAACCAATGGACCAATGTTGAAGGCAAAGCAGTCTAGATTTGAGGAGCTTTTCAATGTTCCAAACAAGGAGAGGCTCTTGGGTGATGGATGGATTGCATCATTTTGTCGAGCATACAAGATTCATGAACAGTGTCATCATGGTGAGGCCGGATCAGTCAATCTTGCCATAGTCAAAGAGGAGCAAGTGTGGGTCTGTGGCATTTTGTCCAAATTTGCACCACAGGATCGGTGGAATTTTGACGAGACAAGTTTCTTTCCTTTGTGAGTTTTTGTGGATTTAGTTTAAGATAAGCCAATTAATTTTTATTGATTTAGTGCACCTCCTGACCGTGGTCTTGCAACAAAGCAAATGAGTGGGAAAAAGAAAGACAAATTCCGCATTACCCTTGGAGTTGCCTGCAATGCTGATGGAAGTGAAAAATTGGATTTGATGTTTATTGGAAAGTCTCAGAAGCCATGATGCTTTCAGAAGAAATCTCCTGATCAGTGAGGGTTTTATTACTGCAACAATAAGAAGGCTTGGATGACCTCAGCACTTTTCGAGGAGTAAGCACTGATGCTTCAATGCCCATAAACCACTGACTGATTGCATTTGAACCTGGACAGATGGCTAAAGAAATTTGATTACAAAATGTGCATTGCAAACTGTTACGCAAAATGTACGTAGTATGTTGGGCGTACTCTGTTTGTCTCGAGGGAGGTACTCATGAAGAGACACAACATCCTTGATAGAACAAAGCTATGACAAGAGTCAAGTCAAGGGGTCTAGGTCAAGAGTTCCTCGAGTTGAATAAGACTGAGGTCGATGGAGACTTGAGAATGTACAATGAACGTTGTATTGCGCAGATCAAGAATAAGGAAAAGAGATACAGGCAGGTCAGTATAAGTACCTAGTGAATTACTGTGGATGACTAATCCATAGAACATCAGAGAAGCAATAGAATGACTGAGTCACAAATGAGTCATGATGGTTGCTAGGAGAAACGTAAGCAGTACAAGAGAACTACTTAGAGGAGAAGGCTGTCCATAGATTGATAAACCAGGCGTAAGTGCATATCCTCTACCGGCAATAGAAAGAAGGAACAGCGTGGGGAGTGCATTCAAGGTAATGCAATGACGCTAAAGCCGTCTGGGTAAAAGGCAAGGAGGAAGTCATCTCGACCTGGTGTTAGTATTCTAGGGAGAGCAAACATAGAGAAACGTGAGGAAAGAAGGAAAACAGAGGTGCACATAGACTGTATTGTAACATTACCCCCTTCATATACTGGAGCCCCAGGCTCAAGTAACATACCACTTCTATGCATCAGGAGGAGGGGGTTCTCGTTGGAGAGTGCCTGGGGAGAAGATGGTCGCGGCCTGCTTGGGAGTAAGGACCATAAAAGGACAATCAACCTCTTGGTGCCCGAACGCAGCACAAGCGGAGCAAGGTACTCCAGGACAAAACTGGGATCCATGTCCCCATCAAAGGCAAACACTACATTGGGTGGTGAGACACAAACATGTCAGATGACTGGGGGCGGCACGATGACATTTGGGGCAGACATAGTGGGGCAGTCATCTCGCAAGTGCCCAAGACTGTGACAACGAAAGCACTGGGTGGACGCAGTAGCAGGTGGAGGAGGAAATATGTTCGGAAGAACATGAGTAGCCGCTGAAAGGATGTTGTTGCCAGAAGCATTTTGAGTGTAATATGACCTGAAGATGCAATGAGCATCTTCATTGAGATGTCGGCCAGCAGTATTGGGGTTGTGTGGGAAGCGAATAGTCACCGGAGTGAGAGGTCGTTTGACAAGAGAGGTGGGGGTAGATGGTTCGATTGCAGTAGAGGTTTTGGATAACAAGGTCATGGGGGAGCAGGGACGAGAAGAGATGCGGGATGCGAGAGCGGGAGTGGTAGGTACGAAGGTTTCTCCTTGGAGTCTAGGAGGGGGAATGGGTAAGATAGGTGGGGATCGAGGAGGCAGAAAATCGGTAGCCTCCATGTATCTGTCTTGTTCTCCCATGGACATGGATAAGTAAATTCGTCAGAATGTGGGATAAATCATGGTGGTGGGTAACCATTTGACGAAGGAATGGAATCCATACAGATGAAGGATGGTGAGAATACAACGAGGAAGGGCAGATATGTATATGAAGTTGTAGATGAATACCGAAGTCCGAAGGGGGGTCCGAGGGATTGGCCAGACAATGATATCATTCAACTGTCAAGGTCTCGTGGAAAAGTTTGATGAGCTCCTGAGTGACGATGTCTTCTTCGAACAGATAGAGATCCTCAAGGGTGTGGCAGATATGTGGCGTGGTGAGAATAGCGGCGTAAAGAATGAGAATAAAATGCAGAGGCAAACAAGATGGACGAACAGGATGAGAACGTAACGGGGAAGTATTTGGAGAGGAGGATAGAGAAGAGGAGGAATGAGACGAAGATAGGAAAGACATATTCAGGGGAGTCAAAGATGATGGTTTCGATGGAGAGGTGGAACATTCGCAGGGGGGTACTCACGAAGAGACGCCGCTTCCTGGGGATTTAGTTTAAGAGATGACTCTCCTTATAAGCTTTGAGTATCTCAGGGGCATGGCAGAGATTGATTTCGGGTTCCCATGTATTTTCTGAAGATGGATAACCCTTCCATGTGGTTAGGTACCAGCGTTTTCCAGTGTTGCCTCTATGACTAATAATCCAATCAACTTTGTATTCTTCTTCAGCATCAATTAAGTCAGGTGGAGGTTGAGAGAAGTTGGGACCATGTGTGATGGTTTCGCGATAAGAAGATAAGAGGTTGGCATGGAACACGTCATGGATTTTCCATGTGGGTGGTAGATGTAATTGGTAAGTGAGTGGTGATAGGACCTGAGATATCTCAAAAGGTCCATGGCGTTTTGGGGCAAGTTTCCATGAAAGGTAATGGAGGCATAGATTAGAGGCTTCTAGTCAAACCTTGTCACCTACTTTCCAGGGGGAGAATTTCTGGGTGGAACGTTCTGTCATGATCTGTCTGGCGATTTCATGCGCTGCCAGAGCTTCTTTTTGGGCTTCTTCAAGTAGGGAAAGTTGGTTTTCAAGAGCAGGAAGAAAGGTCTTGCCCAGGGGAGGATATGATCAGGGTTTGTATCCAAGAAGTAGGGAAAAAGGGGAGGTCTTGGTAGAGCTGTGTGGAGCGGAGTTGTGATGGAATTCGGCGGTGGTGATGTACTCTGTCCATTTTCGGAGGTTGCTGGAACAGAAGATATGGAGGTAGGTTTCAATTTCCTGATTAGTTCGTTCGATCTGGCCATCAGTCTGAGGGTGATAAGTGGTGGAGAGGTGGATATCGTAGTTGAGGAGTCTGGCCAGTTCTAGTGCGAAAGCGGAGGCGAATTGAGGGCCTCTATCCAAGATGATAGAGTCGTATAATCCGAATCGTTTGTAAACATGTTCAAAGAATAATTTGGTGACTCCAGCGGCATTGATAGTTTTAGTATAAGGGCAAAGAATCACCCCCTTCGTAAGGCCATGGTCGACCACGACCATCAGAGAGTCAAAGCCAGCAGAGAGGGGAAGATCGGTGATGAGGTCAACAGAGAGTTGCCGAAATGGAAGCGAGGAGAAGGAAGAGATCGGAGTCAGAGGGGGGCGAGGCGGATGAGTATTAACTTTGTTCTGCTGGCAGATAGCACAACCGGAGACAAAAGCATTGACAAAAGAGGATAATCCAGGCCACCAAAAGTCATGTTCAACAACAGTCTTGGTGCGGAAACGACCCATATGACCTGTAGAAGGAGAGGAGTGCAAGGCATAGACAATGGAGTGGCGAGAGGATGGAGGTATGTACATACAACCTTTGAAATAGAGGTGGCCGTTGTCGAGAGTTCAATCAGCTAGAGTCGAACGGGGAAACAATGGTGAACCCTGCTGGAGGTTGGCGATGGCACACAACACAAGAGGGTCAGAGGCAGAGGAAGAAGAGATTTTGTGGGTGAGAGTAATGTCAAGAGTGTTGATGACCATGAGATCTGGGCAAATGGAAGCGTCTGCATTATCGGCGGTAGTATCCAGATGATCCCGTCGAGAGAGGGCATCTGCAGGAGCCATCTTGGATTCAGGTGTCACCTTCCAGACAATGTCAAAGTCTTGGAGAAACAAAGCCCATTGAGCCTGACGACGAGAGAGTTTGCGAGGGTCTTTGATATAGGAAAGATTTTTGTGATCCGTGATGACGGTGATCAGATGATTGGTTCCCTGGAGATAATGTCGCCATTCAGAAAGAGCGAGGATAATGGCAAGGAGTTCCCTGTCATAGATGTCGTAGTTTTGCTCTGCAGGGGTGAAGGTTTTCGAGAAGTAAGCACAGGGGTGGGGGTTGCCGTTGGCATCATCTTGCATGAGTACCACACCAGCAGCCAAAAGGGAAGCGTCAGTCATGAGTGAAAAGGGTTGTGAGGTATCAGGGATATAAAGGACAGGGGTGGAGGAGAAAATGGACTTGAGAGTATTGAACACATTCTGTTGGAGCGAGGTCCAAGCCCAAGGTTCATCCTTCCAGGTTAACAGATTCAGGGGAGCGACAATGTTGGAGAAATTGGGAATGAATTTGCAGTAGAAATTAGCAAAACCAGTAAAAGATCGTATTCCTTTGACGGAAGTGGAGGGTTTCCAGTCATAGATGGCATTGAGTTTCTTTGTGTCCATTGCAACCTGTCCTTGCCCAATGACCATCCCAAGATACTCCATTGTTGGGACATCGAAGGTGCATTTGGAGATCTTTAAAGATAAGTTGTGTTCGCGTAGGCGGAGGAGAACGCGACATGTTCATTCATGGTGAAGGGAGAGGGTGCTGTGGGTGCAGATGCCTAGATCGTCCATATAGATTTTGAGCCAATGTTCCGCAATCATGTCTGTGAAGATGTGATTCATGAAGGATTGAAAGGTCACAGGAGCATTGCAAAATCTGAAGAACATGATGGTGGGTTTGAACAACCCGAGGGGTGTGATGAACGCAGCTTTCCATTGGTCCTCTTCTCGAATACGGATGTTGTTATATTCCCATCGGATGTCGAACTTGGTAAAGAAGTTGGTGTCTTTCATGTTGTCAATGAGTTCTGGAATGAGTGGTAAAGGATATCTGAAGCGTTGGGTATGAAGGTTCAGATGTCGATAGTCTTGGCAAGGACGAAGGGTCCCATCCTTTTTGGGTACGAAAAAGAACAGGGATGCTTGAGGGGATTTGGAGGGGACTATATGTCCAGTTGCTAAATGCTCCTTGATGAACGCCTCGCAAGCAGAAAGTTCGGCAGGATTCAAGGAGTATATCTTAGCTATCTTTGGGGTGAATGTAGGAAGGAGATCAATGATGTGGTCGAATGGTCTATGGGGTGGTAGCTTGGTATGCATCTTTTCTGAGAAGACATCAGTGAAGTCCTGGCACCAATTCAGAACTGGTTGTTCCGTTGGTTTCTCGGTTTGGGCGATTTGGGTGGAGATGGTGATCTTGTTGATTATTTCACCATTGTGCCACAGCTCTCGCTTTCGAAGGCATTGTGATATCTTTCAATTGGCTTCTAGACCAAGCTATCGAAGGAGGTATCTTTGTGGGATGTGTGGGTCATCAGACGTTGGGGATGGTGGGCGAGGGATTTCGAGGGTATGTGCATTCCAGTTGATGCAGGGGTTCCACTTTCGAAGCCAAGGCATTCCCAGAATGATCTGTCTTTTCCCCAGGCTGAGTACCATGAGGTCTATATCATTGGAGAAGGAGTTGTGTTGAAAAGAAGTATGGGCTTTCCAATGTATGGTTCCTTTTGCATTAGTGGTTCCGTCGACGTTTATTGCCAGGGTAGGTTTGGGAAGGCGAACAAGGGGGAAGTTGGCTTCACAAAGGAGTCAGGTGTCAATGAAGTTCCCGGTTGCCCCGCAGTCAATGAGAGCGGTGGTTTCGACGATTTTTGTGCTAGCTTGGAGTTTGATAGGAATGCGAAGAGTTCTTTGTTTCAGCAAGGCTACTAGTACATGGGCAATATCATGGGAAGAGGACGTCGAAACATCTTCCCACTTTAAAAATCCTCTGCTTCGAGATTGGTTATGGCTACTTCCTCTACTGGGTCATCGTAGCAGAGCTTCAGGGTTTGAAGGACTTCGGTCTCGTCCTTTCCTTGGGTTTTCAAGGTTTGGACATACTGTTCTAGTGCAGAGAGAGGAGCAGAAGTAGAATTCGACGGGGGAGCATCCTTGGTCGTGGTGGTTTCTGTATTTTGAACTCTCTGGGGACGAGGAGTCAATGGTTGAGAGGTTTTCTGAGAATGACACTGGGTAGCATTGTGTCCGGGTTTTCTGCAGTGGAAGCAAAGACCATCTTTGAAGCACTTAGCACGTTCTGCAGGGGTAAGTTTTCGCAGGGTTACTGCGTCAACGTCCATGGCATCAGGGTCTCTGGTGGTATGAGAGTTTAGCAGCGAGGGGGTTCCATGACGACCTCTTAGGGTGGCGATGCGCATCTTCTGCACATGGAAAACCTTAGCTTGCTTGATCCATTTGGGTAAAGTGGTGGGGATAGTGGCCATGGACAAGATCATGGTGGCAATCTGTTGATCGGTGCCAAGGGAGAATTGGTCGATGAGCGTGATGGGGTTGGTGATTCCCGCCTTAGCGGCGAGGTTTTGGAAGTCGGTGATGTACTTCTGGAATCCATCATCCATAGTTCCATTTGGAAGTTTGAATGATTTCTGGACCAGTCTAGTGAGGTCATGTCGAGCGACAGCTTTGATATCGAAGGGAAAGAAGGTGGATTTGAAGTCGGTTACGAGTTTGTTGAAGGTTTTATCAGAGGAGAGGGCGTTGGTATCAGCCATTTTGTCATACCACATTTCTGAGAAAGAGACTCCTCGCCCCTTGCTCATCTTGTTGAGAGTAGTCATGACCTGGGTTTCGTCTGATGAATATAACTTGGAGTTGATGGCGAAGTAGGCCTTCATGGCCTTGATCCATCTCATGGCATCTGAGGGTTCCTCAGAGAAATCTGCGGGGAGGGCGGCCTTGAGTTCGGAGGGGTTAGACATGGGTGCTGGGGTTATTCTGGGTGCAGGGGGTACAGTGGGTATGAAGGGCGTCACAGCCTGGGGGGTTCTGGATACAGTGGTTTCAGAGTACAATGACTCGTTGTTGTTGTCAGAGTCCTGTGGTACTTGGTACCTTCGACGAGAAGGTCTGGATGTCGTGGTGACAATGGTGGATCAGTCCTTCTCCTAAATAGGAGGGACAAAGGGAGATTCTTGATCTTTTGTTACGTGAAATGTACGTAGTATGTTGGGCGTACTCTGTTTGTCTCGAGGGAGGTACTCACGAAGAGACACAACGTCCTTGATAGAACAAAGCTATGACAAGAGTCAAGTCAAGAGGTCTAGGTCAAGAGTTCCTCGAGTCGAATAAGACTGAGGTCGATGGAGACTTGAGAATGTATAATGAACGTTGTATTGCGCAGATCAAGAATAAGGAAAAGAGATACAGGCAGGTCAGTATAAGTACCTAGTGAACTACTGTGGATGACTAATCCATAGAACATCAGAGAAGCAATAGAATGACTGAGTCACAAATGAGTCATGATGGTTGCTAGGGGAAACGTAAGCAGTACAAGAGAACTACTTAGAGGAGAAGGCTGTCCATAGATTGATAAACCAGGCGTAAGTGCATATCCCCTACCGGCAATAGAAAGAAGGAACAGTGTGGGGAGTGCATTCAAGGTAATGCAATGACGCTAAAGCTGTCTGGGTAAAAGGCAAGGAGGAAGTCATCTCAACCTGGTGTTAGTATTCCAGGGAGAGCAAATGTAGAGAAACATGAGGAAAGAAGGAAAACAGAGGCACACATATACTGTATTGTAACACAAACCATCAGGTCTGCCTTTTTGTGGACAATTTCTCTGGGCACATGGTCAATTACGAGCCAACAAATGTGCAGCTCGAATTTTTTAAACCAAACCTGACCTCATTTGTGCAACCATGTGATGCCGGTGTCATTTGTTGTCTCAAAGCACTTTATCACCGCAAATTCTGCCTTCAAGCAATTGAGCTAGACAATGCAGGTGAACATGAAATCTACAAAATCAATCTCCTTGAAGGGATGATGATGGCTCAGCATGCATGGAATCAAGTTTCACAGCAAACAATTGCAAACTGCTGGAATCACATGCAGATTCAACCGTAAGTGCTACATCAATGGACATTGACACTGCCTGCTGAACCTTTTGATCATCCATACAGAGATCCAGTTGCCATCCCACCTCACATGGATCCTGCTGCATGGGCAATCCTGCGGGAATTTGCAGCCACCAACATGCGACTACCTAATGCTGAACAATGCATCAAAGACACTCTCGGGACTTGCTACAAAGATTCTGACTGGTGACCAGCTTTTAAAGCTGTCATGGATGCCGAAAACGACATAGATGCAGCCACTGCTGCAATTGAGAGGCTTTCCCACACTGCAGCTAACTTGACTGGACTCAAGATTTGCATTCCAGCATGGCCTATCATCCCACAGCTCAATGCTCTCGAAAATGATGTCATGCAGTCAATTTCAGATCTTCAAGCCCGAAACCGTATCTTTGGATCTCCACTGACACTCGATGAATTCCTTGAGCCCAATGAAGAAGCAGAGATTCAAGATTCGGCAGTAGTGGACATTTTTGATGGGCCAGGGGGGGACAAGACAATTGTTACTGAAGTGGTTCGAGAGATGGCGGAAAAGAACAACGAGGTGATTGATATTGACTCTGACGATGAAGATGAGCCTAGAAAGCCTGATATTTCCTGCACTGAGATGATTGATCTTTGCAAGAAACTCATGGAGGCATGTTTACAGCATGGAGATGCTTCTTCAGACCTTCTGCTCAACTTATTGACACATCTTCGTCATTTCCGTATTTGCTTTCGTCAGGAAGAGCTTCTCCATGCACAACAGACCACATTAGATGCATTCATCACCCATGCATAGTTACACTCTATGACTGTCACACTTGTCATGATGTGTGACAGATATGGTACTGAATATTGCTCATAATGCATACATTTTTTCGTCTCCTGGCTGTATGCATTATGAGATAAAGTACTGTATGTAGCTACAATTCATTACACGATTACAACACGAGGACATGCTTCCGTGTGTCATTTTCCTGTGCACTCGACTGCCTGTGCTTCACCCATCCACTCTCCTCTTAGTTGCTGTCAAGCAACACCTAGTTGGCAATGAAATCTTGCAATGTCGAGATGTGAGGAGTTTGCTTGTCTTCCAGCTCCGGGTCGGACATACTAATTCACTGATCTGCAGATCAGAGCCTAAGTGATGCACTCACAACACTCACTTCCAGATCTCAGGAAAGATTGTCAAGTCAGATGAGCCATACTGTGGAGCGGGGGCATTCAGTGATGTCTATAAGCGCCAACTGGACAAGGGTAAAGGACTACTGGAGGTTTGAACACAAGCATCCATATATGGCATCAACCTCACCACAGTGCAGGTTGCAGTGAAATCATTCCGGTTCCAATTCACGTTGGATGAAGCTGGCAATAACAACAAGAGTAGAAATTTTGCTCTCTGGAAGGTATGCATGCATTGACTACTTGCCACTGGGCTTAATTCGTCTATCTAGATGATATGGCGAGAACTTGGAATATGGAGAAGATTGAAACACCCAAATATTGTTCCCTTCCTTGGAATTGCATATGGATTCAGCAGGCAAGAACATGCTTGTCTGGTGTCTTTGTGGATGGCAAATGGGTCGCTTGTGAGATACTTAGGAGAGCATGTCGAGCTGTCTAATACCCATCGGCTTCAGTTGGTATGTAGTCACCATGAATATAATTTAATGACTGCTCTAAATTCATGTAGTTGTCAGACGTTGCAAAGGGACTCTGCTATTGTACGTTACGGGTACTGATTCACATAGAACATTCATTCATCAGCATGTACAGTGCACTCATTTCCAACTCCAGTTATTCATGGTGATCTTACATGCGTAAGTGAATAGTTATCATATAGAATTTTGTTTCCTGCTGAAGGTGAAGCAGAATAATGTTCTCCTCAATCACAACCACAATGCACGCTTAACCGACTTTGGTCATGCATTCATGATCGGCGATATTCCGGAGGCTCAATGTTACCTCCACATGAGCACAACAAGGCCTGGCATGATACGATGGGCTGTGCTGGAACATTTCTCAGCTGACACTGAGCAGACAATGCATCGCATGACTGACAGTGACATATATTCTTTCGGGAATCTAGCCCTTTTTGTAAGCACATTACCATGCACTAAATGCTATTTTCATCTCTTTCCAGGTATTATCTGGAAAGCAACCTTGATCAGAGATCTGCAGTGAAATGGCAGTTGTTGTTATGATACAATATATGTGCACCTCCGTTTTCCTCATCTCCTTACGTTTCTCTATGTTCGCCCTCCCTGGAATGCTAATACCAGGTCGAGATGACTTTCTACTTCTCTTTAACCAGGACGGTTTCAGCGTCATTGCATTACCTTGAATGCACTCCTCACGCCGTTCTTCCTTCCTATTGCCGGTAGGGGATACACACTTGCGCCTGGCTTATTAATCTATGGACAGCTTCCTCCTCTAAGCGGTTTTCTTGCACTGCTTATGTTTTCCCTAACAACCATCATGACTCGTTTGTGACTCGGTCGTTCTATTGTCTTCGGCGATGTTCTATAGATTAGTCATCCGCAGTAGTCCTATGAATACTTATACCGAGCTGCCTGTATTTCCTATCCTCATTCTTGATCTACACAATACAACATTCGTTGTATGCTCTCAAGTCTCCATCGTCCTAAGTCTCTTTCGACTTGAGGAACCTTTGACCTTGACCTAGACCCCTTGACTTATCTCTTGTCGTAGCTTGGTTCTATCGAGGATGCTGTGTCTCTTCGTGAGTACCTCCCTTGAGACAAACTAAGTATGCTCAATGTACAGCGTACATTTCGCATAACAAAAGATCAAGAATCTCCCTCCGTTCCTCCTATTTAGGAGAAGGACCGACCCACCGTAGTCATCACAATGTCCAGACCTTCTCATCGAAGGTACCAAGCACCACAGGACTCTGACAACGACAACAAGTCGCTGTACTCTGAAACCACTGTATCCAGAACCTCCCAGGCTGTGATGCCCTTCGTACCCACTGTACCCCCTGCACCCAGAATAACCCCAGCACCCATGTCTAACCCCTCCGAACTCAAGGCCGCCCTCCCCGCGGATTTCTCTGGGGAACCCTCAGACGCCATGAGATGGATCAAGGCCATGAAGGCCTACTTCGCCATCAACTCCAGATTATATTCCTCAGACGACACCCAGGTCATGACCACTCTCAATAAAATGAGCAAGGGACGAGGAGTCTCTTTCTCAGAGATGTGGTATGACAAGATGGCCGACGCCAATACCCCCAACACTGATAAAACCTTCAACAAACTTGTACTGGACTTCAAGTCCACCTTCTTCCCTTTTGACATCAAAGCAGTTGCTCGACACGACCTTACCAAGCTGGTCCAGAAATCGTTCAAGCTTTCGAATGGGAGTATGGATGATGGATTCCAGAAATACATCACCGACTTCCAGAACCATGCTGCTAAGGCAGGAATCACCGACCCTATCACGCTCATTGACCAATTTTCCCTTGGCATCAATCAACAGATCGCCACCATGATCTTGTCCATGGCTGCCATCCCCACCATGTTATCCAAATGGATCGAGCAAGCCAAGATTTTCCATGCGCAGAAAATGCGCATCACTACCCTGAGAGGTCGTCATGGAACCCCCTCGCTTCTGAATACCCACACCACCAGAGACCCTGACGCCATGGACGTTGACGCAGTAACCCTGCGAAAACTCACCCCTGCTGAACGCACTAAATGCTTCAAAGATGGACTTTGCTTCCGCTGCAGAAAACCCGGACACAATGCTACCCAATGTCATTCTCAACAATCCTCTCAACCATCGACTCCGCGCCCCCAGAAAGTTCAAACCACAGAAACCACCACGACCAGCGACCCTCTCCCATCGAGCTCCACCATTACTCCCCTTTCTGCATTAGAACAATACATCCAAACCTTAAAGACCCAAGGGAAGGACAAGACCGAAGTTCTTCAAACCCTGAAGCTCTGCTACGATGACCCAGTGGAGGAAGTAGCCGTAACCAATCTCAAAGCTGAGGATTTTTAAATCGGGAAGATGTCTTGACATCTTCTTCCCATGATGTCGCCCATGTACTAGTAGCTTTGCCGAAACAAAGAACTCTTCGTGTTCCTATCAAGCTCCGAGCTAGTATAAAAATCGTCAAAACCACTGCCCTCATTGACTGCGGAGCCACCGGAAACTTCATTGACACCGGACTCCTTTGTGAAGCCAACTTCCCCCTCGTCCATCTTCCCAAACCTACCTTGGCAATAAACGTCGACGGAACCACCAATGCCAAAGGAACCATATGTTGGAAGGCCCATACCTCCCCTCAGCACAACTCCTTCTCTGATGACATAGATCTCATGGTACTCAGCCTCGGGAAAAGACAGATTATTCTGGGAATGCCCTGGCTGCGAAAATGGAACCCTCCCATCAACTGGAACACTCACACTCTTGAAATCCCTCGACCACTGCCCCCAACGTCAGACGACCCACACATTCCACAGAGATACCTCCTTCAATGGCTTGGACTAGAAGCCGATCGAAAAATATCACAACGCCTTCGAAAACGAGAACTATGGCACAATGGTGAAACGATCAACAAGGTCACCATCTCCACCCAGATCGCTCAAACTGAGAAACCAACAGAACAACCGGTTCCAGATTGGTGCCAGGATTTCGCCGATGTCTTCTCTGAGAAGATGCATACCAAGTTACCACCCCACAGACCCTTCGACCACACCATTGATCTCCTCCCTACATTCACCCCAAAGATAGCCAAGATATACTCCTTGAATCCTGCCGAACTCTCTGCTTGCGAGGCGTTTGTCAAAGAACATTTAGCTACCGGGTGTATCGTTTTCTCCAAATCCCCTCAAGCATCTCCGTTCTTCTTCATACCTAAGAAGGACGGAACCCTTCACCCTTGCCAGGATTATCGACACTTGAACTCCCATACCTGACACTTTGGATATCCTTTGCCACTCATCCCGGAACTTATCGACGACATGAAAGATGCCAACTTCTTTACCAAGTTCGACATCCGATGGGGATACAATAATATCCGGATTCGAGAAGAAGACCAATGGAAAGCCGCATTCATCACCCCCCTTGGATTGTTTGAACCCACCGTTATGTTTTTCGGCTTTTGTAACGCTCCCGCAACCTTTCAGTCCTTCATGAATCACATCTTCGCAGATATGATTGTGGAACATTGGCTCAAAATCTATATGGACAATCTCGGCATCTGCACCCAAGGCACCCTCTCTCTTCATCATGAACGAACACGTTGCGTCCTCCTCCGCCTTCGCAAACACAACCTGTCATTAAAAATCTCCAAGTGCACCTTTGATGTCCCAACAATGGAGTATCTTGGGATGGTCATTGGGCAAGGACGGGTCACTATGGACACTAAGAAACTCAATGCCATCCGTGACTGGAAACCGCCCACCTCTGTTAAAGCCATACAATCTTTCACCGGCTTCGCCAACTTCTATCGTAAATTCATCCCCAATTTCTCCAACATTGTCGCTCCCCTGAATCTGTTAACCTGAAAAGACAAACCTTGGGCTTGGACCCCGCTCCAACAGAAAGTGTTTGATACTCTCAAGTCCATCTTCTCCTCCGCTCCTGTCCTCTGCATCCCCGACACCTCACGACCCTTTTCCCTCATGACTGACACTTCCCTTTTGGTGGCTGGCGCCGTACTTATGCAGGATGATGCCAATGGAGACCCCCATCCCTGCGCCTACTTCTCGAAAACCTTCGCCCCCGCGGAACGCAACTATGACATTTATGATAGGGAACTCCTCGCTGTTATCCTCGCTCTTTCTGAATGGCG
This sequence comes from Porphyrellus cyaneotinctus, assembly GCA_038091315.1. Taxonomy (NCBI): domain Eukaryota; kingdom Fungi; phylum Basidiomycota; class Agaricomycetes; order Boletales; family Boletaceae; genus Porphyrellus; species Porphyrellus cyaneotinctus. Next base: position 2,945 of record JBBPOF010000640.1, on the reverse strand, counting down.
ACATTATCTCCAAGGAACCAACCACCCGATCACTGTCATCACCGACCATAAATATCTCTCCTATATCAAAGACCCTCGTAAACTCTCACACCAACAGGCTCGATGGGCACTGTTCCTCCAAGACTTTGACATTGTCTGGAAAGTGACACCAGGTTCCAAGATGGCTCCTGCCGATGCCCTCTCCTGTTGAGATCATCTAGATACCACTGCTGATAACGCAGACGCTTCCATTTGCCCGGATCCCATGGTCATCAACGCCCTCGACATGACTCTCGCCCACAAGATCTCCTCTTCCTCGGCCTCTGACCCTCTCGTACTACGCGCCGTTGCCAGCCTTCAACAAGGTTCACCATTGTTCCCTCGCTCAACCCTCGCTGATTGGACCTTCGACAACGGCCATCTCTACTTCAAAGGTCGCATGTACTTACCCCCGTCTTCTCGCCACTCTGTCATCTATGCCTTGCACTCCTCTCCTTCTACAGGTCACATGGGTCGTTTCCACACCAAAGCTATTATCGAACGTGACTTTTGGTGGCCTGGACTATCCTCTTTCATCAATGCTTTTGTCTCTGGGTGTGCTATCTGCCAACAGAACAAAGTTAACACCCACCCCACTCGTTCCCCTCTGGCTCCGATCGCCTCCACCTCCTCGCTTCCATTTCAACAACTCTCTGTTGACCTCATCACCGATCTTCCCCTCTCTGCTGGCTCTGATTCTCTAATGGTCGTGGTTGACCATGGCCTTACGAAGGGGGTAATTCTATGCCCTTGTACTAAAACTATTGACGCCGCTGGAGTCGCCAAACTTTTCTTTGAACACGTTTATAAATGATTCAGGTTATATGACTCTATCATCTCAGACAGAGGCCCTCAGTTCGCCTCTGCTTTCGCACTGGAACTAGCCAGACTCCTCAACTATGATATCCACCTCTCCACCACTTATCACCCTCAGACGGATGGTCAGACTGAACGAACCAATCAGGAAATTGAAACTTATCTCCGTATCTTTTGCTCCAACAACCCCTGAAAATGGACAGAGTACATCACCACCGCCGAATTCCACCACAACTCCGCTCCACACAGCTCTACCAAGGCCTCTCCCTTCTCCCTACTCCTTGGATACGAACCTCGATCTTATCCTCCGCTAGGCAAGACCTTCCTTCCCGCTCTCGAAAATCGACTTTCCCTGCTTGAAGAAGCTCGAAAGGAAGCTCTGGCAGCACATGAAACCGCCTGACAGATCATGACAGAACGTTCCACCCAGAAGTTCTCCCCCTGGAAAGTAGGTGATAAGGTTTGGTTAGAAGCCTCTAATCTACGCCTCCATTACCTTTCATGAAAACTCGCCCCAAAACACCATGGACCTTTCAAGATATCTCAGGTCCTATCCCCGCTCACTTACCGATTGCGTCTACCACCCACATGGAAAATCCATGACGTGTTCCATGCCAACCTCTTATCTCCTTATCGCGAAACCGTTGCACATGGTCCCAACTTCTCCCGACCCCCTCCTGATCTAATTGATGCCAAAGAAGAATACGAAGTTGATCAGATCATCAGTCATAGAGGCAATGCTGGAAAACGCCGGTACCTAACTGCATGGAAGGGTTATCCGTCTTCGGAAAACACATGGGAACCCGAGAGCAATCTCCGCCACGCCCCTGAAATACTCAAGGCTTATAAGGAGAGTCATCGTCTGAACTGAATTCCCAGGAAGCGGCATCTCTTCGTGAGTACCCCCCTGCGAATGTTCAACTTCTCCATCGAAACCATCATCTTTGACTCCCCCGAATATGTCTTTCCTATCTTCGTCTCATTCCTCCTCTTCTCTCTCCTCCTCTCCAAACACCTCCCCACTGTGTTCTCGTCCTGTTCATCCTTCTTGTTTGCCCTTACATTTCATTCTCATTCTTTACGCCGCTATTCTCACCATGCCACATATCTGCTGCGCCCTCGAGGATCTCTATCTGTTCGAAGAAGACGTCATCACCCAGGAACTCATCAAAATTTTCCACGAGACCCTGACTGTTGAACGATACCATCATCTAGCCAACCCTTCGGACCCTCCTTCAGATTTCGGTATTCCATTACAACTTCATATATCTGCCCTCCCTCGTCGGATTCTCACCATCCTTCATCTATGTGGATTCCACTCTTTCGTCGAACGGTTACCCACTACCGTGATCTATCCCACATTCCGTCGAATTTACCTATCCATGACCATGGAAGAACGAGACAGATACATGGCAGCCACCGACTTCCTTCCTCCTCGATCCCCACCTATCTTACCTGTTCCTCCTCCCCAACCCCAGGAAGAAATCTTCATACCTGCCACTCCTACTCTCGCGTCCTGCATCTCCTCTCATCCCTGCTCCCCCATGACCCAGCTATCTGAAACCTCTACCGCTATCGAACTGTCCATCCCCACCTCTCCTGTAGCACGACCTCTCACTCCTGTGGCTATTCGCTTCCCACATGATCCTGATACTGCTGGCCAACACCTCAATGAAGACGCTCAACACCTCTTCAGGACCTACTATACTCGAAACACTTCTGGCAATACTGTTCTCTCGGCGGCCACTCATGTTCTTCCTAACGTCTTCCCTCCTACCCCCGCCAATGCCGCCACTCAGTGTTTTCATTGTCACGGTCTTGGGCACCTGCGAGATGACTGCCCCCAATACATCTGTCCCAAATGTCATCGTGCCGCCCCCGGTCATCCATCATGTTTGTGTCTTACCACCCAATGTAGCGTTTGCCTTCGATGGGGACATGAATCCCGATTTTGTCCTGGAGTACCTTGCTCTGCTTGTGCTGCGTTCGGGCACCAAGAGGTTGATTGTCCTTTTACGGTCCTTACTCCCGAGCAGGCCGCATCTATCTTCTCCCCTGGAGCTCTCCAGCAAGAACCCCCTCCTTCTGATGTGTAGGGGTAGTATGTTACT
>JBBPOF010000639.1:0-19317 GCA_038091315.1 Porphyrellus cyaneotinctus | reverse complement strand
AGGATGAGGTCGAGTCTGAACGGAGTTGAGTACGAACCAAACAAACGCCCAAAAATGTTTATGTACTAATCCTGAAGACTGAAGTGCAACCTGCGCATAGCCTTTTCCTCCAACCCACTTCAAATTTTCTCCAACCACGGCAAAACCACCGAGATCTGACTTCAGCCCGAACTGTCCTGACACCTGTTCCAGCTCTTGGTCCAGAAGAAATAGGGTGAAACTCGTCCGAAAATCAGACTGGATGCTGATATATGTATGGTAGCCTGAGCGTTCGGCGTTCAACGAATGCTGCCTTACGGACAGCAGTATTAATCACAAAGACGTGGAGTCATCTGTCAAAGGTTCATCTGTTTTTGAGGCAGTTACGGTGACGTTCTTGACTTCCCATGTCCTGTTAGCGCAATCATACGCTCAGATACCATGTCTGCATTTCCGCGGCTCAGTGAAGGGTGACTTACCACCCAATTGGAATAGAAAAGGACTTCAGAGACGAGACAAAAAAGGATCAACGGCCGCAACTCACGACCAGTACTTTCAGGTATAACGCAGATGCTTTTATAACTAAATGGCAGTGTTTGAACACAACCTCCTGGAATCACATGGATGAATTCAGACTCATGTTCTTCTATCGTTAAATCGTCTTCGACCGACTGGTTGAGTTTATCGGCGTTGTCGACATTCGTGATGGGGACGTGAATCAAGTGTTCTAGATGCGACGCTCATGAGCGTTTACTTGATCCAATCAAAGCAGTAAATTCGTTAATGTGTCTCCGCAGGTCGAACGACGAGCTTGGTCGCGCTAACGCCATTCGTCTGCAACCTCTTCAGCCCAGGTGGGATACCCTTCAGACCACCTGACAACAGCTCGATCTTGTTCGGCTACAAACCCACGTCAGCCGAGACTTCTGATCATCGAATCAACGCAGGCCAACGCACCTTGATCGCCCCTTCCGCAAGCCACTTCGTGAGCGCGACGGAAAACTTGACGCCGAGCGCGCGGTTCGCTGGGAAGTGGAAACTTCCAACGACCATGTGGACCTTTTTGTCGTCTTGTCCTCCGTTGACGTACGACGTCGTGACGACGACGAGAGTGCCCCCGGGTGCCAACACAGTATACGCCGCCTGCTGCGTCTCTCTGAGGGAAACCGCGTCGAATATGTACGTGATGGGGACCTTGGTGATTTGGGCGACTTGTTCTCTCAGAGCGATCGCTGAAAGTGTCCGATCGACGACGTGCGTCGCGCCCAGGAAGACGAGCAAGTCCTTGTTATGAAGTGACGCTGTCGTGATGATGGGCGAGAAACCGGACAGTTTTGCGAGTTGGATAGCTAGGGTGAACGAAGAGCGTTAATGCAATGGCTCATATTAAAGGGCCAACGTTGCAACGTACCATATTGGCCAAGGCAGGACGCGCCTCCCATGATAACGATGGGTTGGTTTGCGTACTTGCCGAGACCTTCTCCGAATGGTGGGGTGAAACCCAGCCCTTGAGGTTGTTGAGCGTAGGTGGCGACGGCAAACGGGTTGAAACCAGTGACGACGGAAGCCGCTTGTTCAATCGAGATGTTTGCAGGAACCTGTGAAGTAGCCTATCAAACCAAAGAAAGTCGATATACATCTGACAGCGGCCAACCTTGACAGCGACCGCTGCATCCGCCAAGCAGTACTCTTGATAGGTTGTATATCTGTTCCCAAACGCTGTCTGGAAGCATCTTGGTGTACGAGCGATGAGTATCACAGCGACGACGACGACCCGCGGATCGAGGCTCAAATGAAGAAGACTGACATTCTGTCGCCTGGCTTCAAGTTGGTAACCCCGCCACCGACTTTTCGGACGACACCCGCGCCATCCTCGCCAACGATGGCGGGGTACTCCTTGACCAAGTCAAAGCCCGACCGCTGTGTCTTCCATTCGAGCGCATTGAGAGCGATGGCTTCAAGCTGGACGAGGACTTCACCAGGGCCAGGTTCTGGAATTTCGTGTTCGCCGAGCGTAAACTCGGCACCGATTCTGGGAAGCCAAAGCGCTTTCTGAGTGGTCATGTCAGGAGGTGCGTCTTACTGTCGCTCTTAAGGAAGTGATGTTACCCCCCCAAGCCCGGTCGTCTTCATTTATACACTCCATGAGTCAGCTGCTTAGTTATTCAATTGAACTGGGGTACACATACTTACAAGCGGAGAGATATGCACGTCCACGGCATCAAGTATCGATATGTACGCACCGGTGGGATCATTCAAGTGATGCTGACACACCTTGCTGACGATGCAAAGTTGGATCAAAGCCCTAAAAGGCAGGTGAACAGGAACATCAAGTTCCATTAGGGTACTTAGAGCGAGAGTTAAAAGCAAGCGCGCGGTCGTATTCATAACGCTATCAGATCATACACGCAATAGAATCGCATCAACTTGTTAAAATGAGACAACCAAACTTTCGGATCACGCAGGCGTCTCGGGAGGACGAACGACCAGCTTCTTCGCACTGACACCACGCGTCTCCAACGTCTTCAAGCCATCGACGATGCCGTTCAACCCTCCTGGCAGCACTTGAACTGGATTCGGCTATAGCGAAACGCTCAAGTCAATGAACCCACCTCGCGTCATCGTCGTCATCATCGATCACGCACCTTGATCTTACCCTCTGCAAGCCACGTCGTCAGCGCCGTGGCAAACTTGACCCCGAGTGGGCGGTTCTCTGGGATATGGAACGACCCGTAAACCATGTGAATCTTCTTCTGACTTTCTTCGTCCTCTTTGATGAATTTCTGACCGACAATGGCGAGAGTCCCACCGGGTGCCAAGAGATCGTACGCTGCCTTCTGTGTCTCTTCGAGTGAGATTGCGTCGAAGATGTACGGAATGGGGATCTCTGTGATCTTCGCGGCTTGTTCTTTCAGTGCAGCGGCGGAGAGCTTTCGATCAAAGACATGCGTTGCGCCAAACGACTGAAGCAAATCTTTATTTTCCAGCGAGGCAGTCGTGATAATCGGGTTGAAGCCCGATAACTTCGCGAGTTGGATCGCTACACCCGAAGGGATACATCAACACCGAAGCCAACGAATAGGAATTTGACAGTACCATATTGACCGACGGAGCATGCTCCTCCCATGATAAAAATGGCTTGCTTTGCGTACTTGCCAAGTCCCTCCTTCTCGAAAGGTGGGGTGAAAGCCATGCCTCGGAGTTCGCCGTAGGTAGTCACGGCGAATGGACTAAAGCAGCAAGTAATGGGCGCTGCTTCGTCGAACGAGACATTGTCTGGGAGCTGCAGAGACGATGTCAAGAGCAACGAAATGCCTCGCGATAATACCAACCTTGGACGCGAGCGCCGCATCGGCCAAACAATATTGTTGATATGTCCCACCATATTTGGCATCAAAGGGAGAATCGAAGGTCCTGGAGAATTTAAAAACGAGCACTCATGCCATCCGTACACCCGCAATCGGAGTGGCTTACACTCTATCGCCTTTCACAAGATTGGTAACCCCATCGCCAACTTTGGTGACGACGCCAGATCCGTTCTCTCCAATGATAGCGGGATAATTTTCGACCAGGAAGAAACCCTCTTTTTGGATTTTCCAGTCAATGGGGTTAATGGAGGTGGCCTCGAGTTTGACAAGGACCTCGCCGGGACCTGGCTCGGGAATCCCGTTCTCGCCTAGTTTAAACGCAGCACCGACGTTCGGGAGCCAGAGAGCTTTCTGCGGAATCATTTTAAACGTGTCGGGTGCTCAGTGCTGGAGGTTCAGAAGAGAGTCTCTGCCCCTGTCCAAATTCCGTCACTGGTCTGATCATGATCGTCATAGTGGAGTAAGCCATATCACTGCCACCGTCCCAGGTGCTCTAGCCCGAGCGCGCAATGTCGCAGAAGCCTGCAGAGCTGAGTGCGCGGAGAGGACAGAACTCAGCTACGACTGACCACACTTGCATACACGGTCCAACACTCAACTTCCATCAATTGATACGGGTTTCGATTAAACACGCATCTCTCGCTTGAGCCAGCTCCAAATCTCCCCCACACCCTCTGCCCCCTCCCCGACCACCTGGCTGTCATCCACGAACGCGTAGCGCTTGCCGACTAGACGCTGGGTTATTCTATCCAATCCCACACGAGTATCTGGGGGTACATGCGCATCACAAGGGAACGAAAATGAGCAGGAGAGTATGATTCCGTGTCTCGCGTGGATCGTGCACGTCTATATAAAGGCCGTATGTCATGAGATATATACAGGAGGCAACATGGAATATAATCCTACCAGTTCTCCCCACTGAAACGTGTTGTCGATGACGTATTCAAACTCGGGGGTTTGGCCATACGCCCAATTCCAGCTCTAAATAACGGATCAGTCAACGTCTCATGAACGTGCATTTGGTAGACTCGCCTGCAACTCGGTCATGCCCGCTTTAAAGTACTCATCCTCGAGGTATTGCGACGTCTCGTGGACGTAACACGGCTGTAGATATGTTCATTAGTACCAACAGGGGCTGTCCGAGTTCAACATAGGCTGGCTTGCCTCTTGGTCAACGGCATACTCCTCCCTGAATGACTGTATGACAGCATCGACGAATGCATCATGTGTCGCTGCCGCGCTAGACTGCACGAGATTCCGAACTGGGGAACGCACGGAGGCAACACCTTTCGTGTGCATCGTTTCCTAAAGAATTATAAACCGTCAACGCCTGATCAATCGGCTCTGTCAACTTGTTCGCAGTACATGCGCCGCGTCAGTGTACCAAAGTTCAGACCGCCAACCTACTTTGTTCGTGCGCAACAAATCCCCCAAAGTATCCAACCTTGTCGAGATGAGCATCGTCCCATGGTGGTACGCACGGTTGTTCACGATCTTGTACGCCGAGCCCGAAACGTGGATATACACAACAGGGAACGATAAGCAGGAGCGCCTTGAACAGTGGGGCCTGCACTCATCTTTTCTCCGGAGACACAAATGTCGTTGCGTTCGTTCACATACGCGTCAACGCCGAGCGCGGTTACAGCACGGACGATGACGTTGGCAGTGGTTGTGCGGTCAAACGTCGTACGTGGGACGTGGATAGAGTAATTGGTGTTTCCGAGATCCTGTCGTTCACACCGAACTGTCGTCGTCTTCGTCCCCCCGTTAAGCAAGGGGCAGCGCCAGACGTACATGGTATACAGTCCCTCCACCGCTTCGCCGCCTGATCCAAGGGATACCTCTCGTCTGCGATGCGGAGAGGTTGACTTCCTTCCAGGGATTCTGGTTCCGTCCGATGACGACACAAGGTGCGTCTCTGTAGAGAAACAAGAGTGGAAGGTTGGGTGGATGGAAGCGAAAGAGCCTGGACGGCGAGGTCAACCTTGATACCAGAAAACGGACGATGACAGTACAGACCAGTCCTCGAACGTGAGGTTAAAGTAGGGATTAGTAGAGTTTGAAACGTAGATCGAATGAGTCGGTTTCAGGGAGGTCGGAGGAATGGCCGCATATGCACGAGCGTGACGACAAAGTGACGCTGTAGGGAGGAGTGATGCTGAGGAAAGGGATAGGTATATGTGTACACCATGGCGGGACAAGGAAAACATTCGACGCGTTCAGAGACGCACAGGCCCGAAGCTACATATAGTTCACGAAGTTCGGATACACAACCATTCCTTTGTTTCAATGACCAGACATCGACGCGAATGATGAACCAACGTTCCGCTCTCGACAATCAGTCACCCATTTCATTCTAGGTACTCTACATAGCACATGAGTCGCCAGGTAGAAAGTAGTCCATTCACCGCTGGACAGTGGTATATATGGGGTTCTCTACCTCGTGTATTTGCTTTTGGCCAGCGGGAGATCCAGGAATCGTTTTTGTAAGGCCCTTTAACCAAGATACAGTCAATACGACGTGCAATCGACGTGAGGGGTCTAAGAACATACAAGCTTCTCAAACATGCATTTGTTGAGCGCACGTTCTGGCTTGCGGCATGCGAAATACTCCTGTGCAGTACCGCAGGTCAAACGGGCCGTCTCAGGAGGGTAAGAGTACCCACCTGGTTGTTCAGTTCCAGACAATTCCAGTGCGCTTCAAACTGCTCCGAGCAGTTTTCGCGCATCTTGTTGAACCTGAACGAGCAAACAAAAAGCTTAGAGACAAAGTACCACAAGATATGCAATGATGGCGGGCTCGGTAAGACGACTTACAGGTCGGTAGCGCACCGCGTCACTCGTCGGCCTTCCTTCAAACACCGTTCAGGATCCCCACCCGCCTCGTTCTTACAAAGCATGAAGTCCTCTGAACCCGGTAGCGAGACACCGAGCACCGATCACACCATTGTTGTTCATCCATTCCAATGAACACACGTTCAACAATGATACAAATGGTAACAGTGTCGTCCATTCAGTACACTCTCAGACATAACAATCAATGATTGCCGTACCATTGTACTCCTTGCAATACGCCCCAATGAAGAACGCAGCACTTTTGAGCGGTGCACTGGTGACGCCCAACTCTTGTACCTTTGGGACCGAATCTGGGAGCGGCGTGTCGTCCTTGTAAGGTGTCGAAGAGGAGGCGGGGTTGTGGAAGATGCCCATTGTAGTTGAGTGGACGAATCGTTTTTGTGTTGGACAATACCGGACGACGAGAACGGAAGGCCGTTCCCACCCTATTACTGAGCTGAGCGCTCTCCTCCTCTGCGCGTACTCGCACGTCGACATGGTAAGTGTCGTTCAGCCATTCTCGCAGGCGTCCTAACCGTCCGCTGCAAAGCCATCACGCGCACCTCCAAAGGCATACCACCTCCTTCTCAAAACCCACAAACTCACTATCTTCCTCACGGTCCATCAATCCGTGACGGTCGCGAAACTGAAAGAGGATGCCTTATCAGCGCTCATGTCTGGCGTGCTCACCTCCCCAAGCGAACCGCTCATCCCGACTGCGCCCGCCGAAGACGTCGACATGGTGGACGATGAGCAAGGAAACTCGGTGCTTCACCGCATACAATCGATGGACGACTTTGAGTTGTGTCGAGCGGTGAAAGACAAGGGCAAGTCGAGCGCGGCATCGTCTTCATCTGCGCCTACGTCCTACGAGATCTTGCAACCGTCGTCGCCGATCAAAGGATTGCTCAGCAACTGGGAAACGCTGTATGTCCAATTTAGAGACGAGGATGGTATGCTCTCTCTCTCCCCTTTGACGTCCTTTTGCTCAACGGTTTCAGGTAATCTACTTCCTATCGAGGTTTCGCAGCCTCCTCTTCTGGACGAGGAGGACGAAGATTTTCGTCGAGCCCCACCGGTACAAGAATCATCCGTCGCGGTCGGCAAGGGCAAGCGAAAAGCACCACCAGAATAAAAGAGAGTCAGCTACGCTCGTTTACCAAACATAATATCAGAGAAGAGATGTGTATTATTCAAGCAGCAAGATATAAGATACTATACATTTTTTTGCGTATCTGGTAAGGTCGATGCAAGGGATGGTAGCATCACCGTCTTCGGTCTTTGGTCCATCCCTTGGGTTCAATGGGGAGCAATGCAGCAGCCACGCGCCGGCCCTCCTCTACCAACAAATTATACGTCGAACACGCGTTCTTCTAGTGACGCACGTTCAGCATGTGCAATGCAAGTGTGAGCGACGCGAGAAAGTGCACGCACCGTGTCCATAACGTCCATCTGTATTCCCAGCTCCTTCAAATGCCCCCGGATGTTAGCCGGTACGAGCTCCATCCGCGCGCCCGTCCCGAAAAGTAAAATCTCTAGAATTTGAGGGAACTCGATCAGCAACGCTGCCCACGCACACGGCTCACAAACAGCCTACCGGGTTTCGGAACGACCACATTAAACACCTCCCAATGTTCCCTCATCCACCCGCCCCACGACCCCATCCTGGACCCGCGTTCCTTCCCTCCCCCAGCAGGCCCGGGAACGTCCCATAACAGCACCTTTCCCTCGAGAAATATAACCGGACCTGTCAACACGAGGCCGTCTGCGAGCTTGATACCCACCGGCCCGACGGAGGATACTTGGACGGGCGGAGGGACATCTGAAGCGAGCATGTTCGTGAGGGTGGTCGGGCGGTCTGGGGCTTGGAGTGGACGAGTCGTGTGGATGGGGTGTAGTGTTTGTTGGCATCGGAGCGAAAATGGCAGCTGGAACGTAGACGGATTAAAAGGAGTGGGTGTATAGAAGTGGCTACATGGCCTTGGTCGTCGAAGAGCTGCACGGAAGACGGTGTGGGTCATTACAAAAATCGTAGCTGTGTGGGAGATATGCCAATAATAAAAGTATTACCAGCCCTTGCCATGTCTCATCACACTAGAGGGTATTGGTCCTGATGGTGTAAAACCTAAAGTTGAATATCTGTCTATCATTGCATGGTATCCATACAGTACTGGTTGTGGTGGAAGCATCATCAAATCAATAAAGTGCTACATCTGCGCATACAAGAAAAACAATAACAATCGAACACTACACGATCGAAAATCTGAAAAAGAAAAAGAAAACCGAAAGATCGACATAGTCAAGTGCGGTATATATCATTCGCAATATCAGATTCAGACGTCGCCCATCGTACTTCATAGGTGCTCCGCGTTCTTGTCCGAGGCGTATACAGCGACGTTGGGGACGAGGGGTATGCAGAGGAGGGATGTAGTGATGATCGTACGTCGATTTTGTCTAAAAGCAGTATCCCAGTGCTCCGAGGCGGGGGCCGCGAAGGACTGGTACGTCGGTCATTAGCACGCTCTCTTTACCGGCGAGACGAGTAGACGTACTTACGGATACGGGCATGAACCAGGGACGGTGGGATTAGAGTGCAACATGGATGATACAGCAGAACTAACGCCAAGAGCGTCAGGAAAAACGAACACCTGTCCCACCAGTGAAACCCACCTATAAAGGGAGGCACCTTGTTGTGCAGAGGATGTGCCCCAGGAACGTGCTTGAGAGTCAGCGTATGCTACCGAAGGATCGAACGACAGGCGCATTCGAAAATGTTCATGCTGTGGTGGGAAATAGGACGGGGATTGAGAGGGCATGTGTGAAGAGCGCCTAAGTGCTTCTGGACGTTGCCCCATTGAGTGATATGAAGAGATGGACCATCGGTCATCGGGGTTCCGACGAGATGAATCATAGGAGGGCTGGGGAGGGTAGTGGAAGGGAGGAGGGTGGACCGATGGGCTCGGATGGAGCCTTCCCTGCATGTGGGACGTTTCGTCCAGAGAAGGTACCATCGCAGAAAAGGGTAGTGGTACAGGCGCATGCGGCTCCGTTGCACGATCGTTCTGTGCCAACGATTTCATGTCTGCAACGGACCCATATTTGCGCGCCTGTCCTCGGGAGAGCGATTCTATAGGGCTGAGTGGGAGCGGGCGTCGGGCGCGAGAGGTCTCGCCCATTGAGAATTCTGGGACCTGAGAGGAGACCTGAATTGAAACGTCTCCTGGGTAATTGTCAGAGAGGACCATGGAGCGCTTCGAGTCTATTTCCTTGGGTCTGAATGGCCTTCCTTTCGGACCATCTGAAATAAGCACTCGTGCCTGTGTGGCTCTCTGGTGCTGCAGAGAGAGTTCGTAGGGCGGTGGGGGCGGGGCGTAGTTGTCAGAGTCGTTCATGGTGTGAGATGGGCTGTGCATGGATGGGGGAGGGAAAGAGAGGAAAAAGCGCCCATGATTGCAAGCGAGGGCATGTTTTTCAAAGGGTCGGATTGTTTTCGGAAAAAGGTACAGGTCGACAGAAACGTAATACAAACTGCGAGGATCTGACACCGTCGTACCGCTTAACTCATTTCCGGTTCCTTGACCCTTCAATCATACTAACAATACTCCTCCTCGGTCTCGGCGAATCGCCGACAAACAACAGTGCCACTAGACTTCGATACCTTCTAGATTCGTCCCCTGCAAGACACTCAGATCGAATCATGTCCCGAGTCACAACTGCTCACCAGCTTCGGTAGCCGCACATACACATCTGTTCCTAAGAATAAACAGTACGTCAGTGATTTCTAAGTGAGCGCGATCGTTTAAACCATTACCCAATCCATCCAAAGATACCAATTCTAAAGAACCTCCGAAATACCTAACAACCGCGTCAGACCTTTTTGTTTCAAGGGCGAAACCAGACCTACGTTGCGAAGATGTTACTCATAGGCAACCCCAAACCTATCCGTTGGTGTGGCGCAATTCCAGCCTCACTTTCAGGGTCTTTACCCAGAGAACCCTTTGTCCCGACCTGCTCGGCGACTGTCGCCTTTACACCCCTGGAACTGGCGGTCCGTAATGCTCCCAAGCGATCATTATCCATCCTGGTCGCATTCCGGACGTGAGAAAACGAAAACAGATCGGAAGGGGATTGGATGGATGCGGAACACAAACCACCCCCTGCAAATAGTAAGGCAATCATACATCAAACCGGGGACACGGAGTAATCCAACCTTGATCCGATATGCGAACACCAACGTCATTTTCCCCAGCCACGATTGTCGCACGGATAACTGGCAGAGCGATCGCATCCAGATGTTGGAGTCCAGTGGCCCGCATCGCCTACAAAGAAGATGTATGAGCTAAAAATTAAAGAACCCGAAGGAGAATTCACGTTTTTCAGTAGCTGAAATAGGATGTATCTGTTTAGGGACTTGGCCATCACATACATGGATTGATCACAAGCTGTACTCACTCTAGGTGTTCGCGTATATATGAGAACCTTGTGTCCAAATGCCCGTCGACGACGACTTCCGGCCATGTTTTATCGGGTTGACTCTCTTCCACGTCATCATCTACGCTGTATGGCCGATTTCGCAAGAGTTCCACGCATTTATCGATGCTGCTCTTGAGGTTCAGCGCAGTATAGATGATACCGACATGGGGATCTGGTGCCTCCAACGAGTTCTTTCCTAGCGATTTCGTCAAGGCAAGGTGATGTTCAGCGAGTACACGCCTCGATATCCGTGAAACCAACATCCGGTGCATAAACGAGTCGAGAGAGTCGGGGGGAAGGTGAGGTGATGCAAGTGATAGTCCAAGGGAGAGGCTTGGTATTACAGGGGCACTAGGGGTCGCTCAGACTAGACGCGAGGTCAAGGGATATCCAAAACGACGCACTGCTCGTCTAACAGGTTTTCCAAGAATTCACAAAACGTTTCGTTTTCGGACAAGTTAGTAATTTGGGGGAAACGTCTGAATCTGCACGCGAATTAGTACCCTGAGGCGCAGCAAAGGACGTCCAGAACTTTTCGAAAGCAGACCAATAGAGCTGAGAAGGCACGATGAACGAGACGTGACGAGAAACGTGGGGGATGGTACTCACTTCGTATACCTTGGCTACGCCCTCTTGGGTGACCACCACATACGGTAGAGCTTGGAGGTCTCTTAAACGATGAGCTATTCGGACGGGCAACTCAGTGCGGACATAGTTGGCACTCTAAGTGACTGGTTATCATTGTGCGGGAACACCAGCAAACAAAAGGCATACCTTGATCAGCCGGTCACTGTCCATTTGCCGTCCGAAAAAGACCTGACATGGTGTGAGCGGGAGTAGATGACAGCAAGAAGGGGGTTGTACCAGCTGTCGGAGAGAGAGCCGATGTGCCTCCTTTGTGGCATAAATATCCAGTTGGCGGTTCTGGTAAAAGTGAAGGGCGGTGGAATGAGGGCGTCGTTGAGAAAGACAACTACTTCGCCATGACATGTTACGGTCAGAGAAAGGATGACCAGGCGAGTCATCGATCGCGTTCACAATACAAGTCGTCGGTACTACTACTACTAAAACCAGAGTCTCACACGGCTCATGACTCACAGAATACCTTCCGACCGCAGTGCACCAACGATCAAGAACGCGGATCTGCGGTCTCGGTCTACCCCAACCCAGTCGCCCCTTTGTTTCGTCGGGAGACCCTCTTCGCCTGCCACAAAGATCACTTCTTCGCCCTCAACAACTTGATCCTGTTCTCTACTCAGCCTCTCCTCCTCTTCGCGGTCCCAGAGCACTTCTTCCCATTGAGAATCACTGACTGCTACAGCGACCGTTTTTGCATCCCGTATGTTTGGAAGCACTGATAAGAGCAGATTCGACAACAGCTCAGATGTACCATCGGCCGCTTTCGAATGCAGAGTCGGCAGTGGGAGATATTCGGCCTACATGTCTACGTGAGTAGACAGAATTCGGACAAAATTGTTCTACCGACCTCCAGCAACATACCCTTTACCGCACCACCAGCAAGAATGACGTTGCCCACACGGACCAGCCAGTCGTTACCGATTGCAAAGACGTAACCTTCGACGGTGAGCTGCTGGGATGAGGCCTGTCCACGCTGGGATGAGGTCACACTGCTCTGTCGAACGGGTACCCATCGTGCTTTGAGTTGGTTGAGCAGTTGCTCCAATGCGCCTGGAGGCCGCAGAGTAAGGAAAGTAGTGCGATAATGTGATGGATGCATCACATAGGAAGACGTGCCGCTGACTGCTAAAACGTCTGGACGGGATGGCGCAGTTGGGTCGTCCAAGAGGACAAAGACGTGGTCGTTCATGGTCAACGTACACATCGTCCGCTCAGCAGGGACGGTCATGCCAGGGATCGAACCGATGGTCGACCTGTATGAGCGAACACCGAGCGTCCAACGACCTCTACTCTGACCCTGGGACAGGAATCAACACGAGGGTTGGCAGGGTGTGGGTCGATTGCAGCGAAGAGCTACGAACGTGGTGATTTCGTACGATGTTTTCTGCGATGAGCTCCAGCCCAGACGTCGGTGGGTTTATCCATCTCGCCAACCTGTGTGAAAGTGAGCTGTGGTTGCTTTGTGTTCGAATCCGACATACCCCGTGAAGCCCATCTCGTGGTTGTGGTTCGTGGGTAAGACACCTGCGACGCGTCTGAATCGGATGCCTCCCAAACGCAAAGCCCAGGACGACGCTGCGACTCCAAGGCGTCTCACGCGTCCAAGACAGCAGCCCATCGCCGACGACGACGAGCCAGATGAACTCAACCTCTCGTACACCAAAACGCAACATGTCCCTCCCTCGACGCCTGGTCCGAGACCGGCACCGCGCGTCGTGATGGACTGTATAGAGATCGTCACCCCCAGAGCCTTGGGACTCATACCCAGGACAAACGCATCCCCGACTGTCAATGGTCTGAAGCTCAGGGCCGCCCCAGTACAGTCCACTCCTTCGAGGCAACTACGACCTGGACCTGCGAAAACAGTCCAACTTCCATCAACTCCTTCCCGAGTCCGTCCTCCTGTCACACCGCGTGTCTCTCCCCTGAAACTCCACCAGCTCAACGACGTGCCCGTCACACCCAGCAAGCGCTCCAATCGTTTATCCTCCCCAAGGAAAGGCCCTGATTTACCCTCTCCCGTCAAACTCCCCGCTGTATTGCCTGCGCACTTGGTGCCTTGTCTTAAGCTACAGAAACGTGCTATTCTGGGTGCACTCCAGTCCTCCCTGTCACTGGAAGAATTTGATGATCAAGATCACTCGTCTACTAATAGCACTGCCTACACTCAGTTGCACGATTTGCTCCATGGCACGACGACACGCGGAGAAGGTAATAGTTGTCTTTTGCTTGGACCACGCGGAAGTGGGAAAACTTCCGTATGTCCTTCTTATTAATCTGATTGGCGCGTTTTGAAACAATCCCACACAGCTTGTGGAGCGAGCCATCAAAGACCTGCCAGAGGAACCGATAGTTCTTTGGCTATCTGGTCACACACTACATAATGATCGATTGGCTCTGCGCGAAATTGCACGACAACTATCCCAACAAACGGGCAAGTCGTTCCTACGCGAGATGGAAGAGGACGCGAACGAGGCGGAAGAGGAGACCAATCCGTTTATCGAACCGGGTCCCACGATATCCATCCCCCCGCCCTCCCACCTTCCCGCTTTGATATCTGTACTACCTACTCTTTCTCGTGCCACGATCGTTGTCCTCGATGCTTTCGATCTCTTTGCACACCATGCCAGACAGTCCCTACTTTACTGTCTCTTGGATACCGTCCAAAGTTGCAGGGTAGGACAAGGCAACAACGGGCTAGCGGTCGTTGGTGTCACTACCCGTATCGACACCATCAACCTGTTGGAAAAGCGCGTAAAAAGTCGTTTTTCGGGTCGCATGATACGAACCGCACCTCCATCTAATCTGCTCTTCTGGATAAATACCTCGCGACGATTACTTGACACGCCTGTCGACGGTTGCAGCGAATGGCGTACGCTTTGGACCTTTGCAGTGCATGCCTTTCTCGAAGATCGGAAGGTCGTGGATACGATGAGGGAAACGTTTGCGTTGACTCGGGATGTCAGAATGCTCAAGCAAATGCTAGTGAGCAGACACTCTTGTATTGCTTGGCGGAGAGTAACAAGGATATAGATTGCCACCGTTGCCAATTTGCGGACAACGTCCCCATTTCCAACGGCATTTGATATTTCTGCGGCTGTTTCGGCTCAGCGACTTCGCCAAAAGTTCTCCAATTTGCAAGGTGGGGTTTCGTCCCGTCCTGTCGGTTCATGGCACTGAATGTATGCGTTGATGAAGTACTATCCTATCCATCGATCTGCCTTTTGGTCGCTGCGATGCACGCTCATTCAGCTGGCCACGACATGATCACGTTCGAGATGCTCTATGATGCATTTCGGGAGGAATTCCGCGCGTCCTCGGCGGCACCCATTCAAATCGAAGGAGGAAGTATTGGAATGGCTAGATGTAGTCGAGAAGTTCTCGCGAGGGTATGTCACACGACCAACGTGCGTTGGTGTCTCATTTGATTTCTTTTTCCCGTAGAACTTTGAAGAGCTTGTCGCCGCAAACATGTTCACGAGCGTTGCGGCACCATCGCCCAATATTGCGCCCGAGTTTGTGCGTTACCGTTGTCTGGTCGAGAGGGGGGCTGTGAAGCGGGCTGTGACTGTGATGGGACAGACCAACGTCAAAAAATGGCTGAACAAGGCATCGTAGCATGTGATTATGTAATACGTTTTATCTTGCCTTGGGAACATGACGAACCCGGACCTGCTTGCGTGCGACTACGTCGACGAGTCGTGAGCATCGTTACTTACACCTTCCGTTCGTTCTTTTCACTCAGAGTGACCAGTCATATCGAGGCGTTTAAGACCGCGCTTCAGCTCGACGAGCACGATCACCTGGGTGCAGTATCCAGCCCGGGAACGCCGGTGCCGCCAAGTCCG
The DNA here is from genome assembly GCA_038091315.1 of Porphyrellus cyaneotinctus. Lineage (NCBI taxonomy): Eukaryota > Fungi > Basidiomycota > Agaricomycetes > Boletales > Boletaceae > Porphyrellus > Porphyrellus cyaneotinctus. The sequence continues at coordinate 4,175 of JBBPOF010000639.1, read as the reverse complement.
CGAGTGAGAAAGGTATCTGCGCTCTCCGACTTCGCGCCTATCAATCTCAAAGTGAAGCGGTATGCGTTCCATCGCTGTGTAACTACTGGTTGATCCCCTCCAAGGAGAAGGAAACGGGAACGGTCTCCAGAGCACAGGCAAGAATGGCTGTTTCTTCTCGTCAGGTGGCCGCTTTTGGTATGTATGACATCGTCACGTTTTCACGTTCATGTATACTACTTATACCCTCTCACAGGTGTTCATTTTCGTCATCATCGCTGCGCAATTCAGCCTTTATATCTTCATCAGACAGGTCGTCAACACCAAGGAGTGGTTGTCTGCTTGTGAGTCAGAATCTGCATCGCCATGATCTGTCTCATGTTCTATCAGGGAGGGGTAGAAAAGGGGAACTCCGTAGACGTCTCCGTGCTTCACGAACATACGCGGTAAGTACGTTCGACTCAGAGGCTAATTCCCTGTGTTCCACCTAACGTGCACTATAGGAGTGGAAAGCAGCAGCCCTTACCCTTGACAGGTACTTGGACTTTCACGAGTGGAAACGGATCGACGAAGACCCGTTTTATGACTGGAAGCTGGTCAAAAAGGTACGCATACCGTCAGCTCCCGTCAAGACATCCCTTTTAATTCATGATTAGGTCAATCGGTCGCTCAAGATCTTGAGAGAAAGAAACGACGTTCGTGGGGTACTCGGAGTACTCGAAACGTGCATTCGGAGCAACTTTGCTGGCGTGGAATCACCGAGGTAATGAGCGTGTGTTCTGACTCGTCGGAATTCGTGTTGACCGTTTGTAAAGGCTATACAGCGAGGTCGGTTGTTTTTCTTCAAGTTGCGGGTGCGTCTCACCTCGTTCCCATCCCGTTTCAGACCTTTCTTGGGACCAAGAATTTGATTGAATGTATGTTGTTACCTCACTGCTTGGCTCTCCTGATGAAGTGACAGTTGTCTTTCGTCAGCGTATCATGACGAGCAAGAAAGAGCTCTCAAGTTCATTCGCGAGTCCACGGAATTATCAAGCGAAGAGAAGAAGCGATTCTTCAAGAGTGCTAGCACCAATCTCGGGACTTCGGCACTATGCCTATCTGGTGGCGCGTCATTCGGTTATTGTACGTATATCGAGTCGTGAGATACTCGTTGGTAACCGCCCGAAATGCAGATCATGTAGGCGTGGTGAAGGCTTTCCTGGATGCGGGCTTGTTACCTCGGGTGATTGCAGGGACCTCTGCGGGTGGTCTTATTGCCTCACTCGTATGTTGCAGTACGGACGAAGAATTGAAAGCCCTCTTGGTTCCCGAATTAGCTCACAAGCTAACAGCTTGTGACGAACCATTCGAGGTTTGGTTCAACCGTTTTTGGAAGACGGGTGCTCGATTCGACAGCGTGACGTGGGCCCGGAAGGTTTGTCGCTTCCGAATGGTTGTCACCTTTTCGTTTATGATTAACGTTATAATCTAGTGTGCATTCTTCACGAGGGGCTCAATGACTTTTCGCGAGGCTTATCTTAGGACAGGGCGGATCCTTAATATATCTGTCATTCCAGCTGCTCGTCACTCGTCAGTTCTGTCGTTGGCTTCCACAAACTCTTCTGATCTTGAGCATACAGGCCAACAAAGCTACTAAACTACGTTACTGCACCGGATACGGTCATTTGGAGCGCGCTGCTGGCGTCAGCGGCTGTACCTGGAATACTGAATCCAGTTGTGCTCATGCAGAAACTTAAGGACGGCCGTCTTGTACCATGGAATTGGGGAAGCAAGTTCAAGGATGGTTCTCTCAGGTTCGTAACACGGCGAACTTGATGTTGTAGCCTTTCCATTCTCATGTTCGTTTGCAGGGTGGATATACCGATTCAAGCTCTCAACCTTTATTTCAATGGTAAGGCGTGTCTCTGTCCTGACCACCCCGTACAGTGATTGATGCTCCACTTGTAGTCACCCATCCTGTCGTATCGCAGGTAAACCCGCATGTTCATCTATTCTTTTTTGCACCTCGAGGTTCCGCTGGGAAACCGGTAGCCCATAGGAAAGGAAAAGGTACGTCTTCGACGGTCTAACCGGATCACTACAATTGATACAAGCACCAGGGTGGAGAGGCAACTTCCTGTTATCCGCTGCCGAACAGTGGCTCAAATTGGAGCTTACGAAGAATTTCAAGGTAAGTGGCACGTACTGAGAGTGGTCAACACCCGGAGACAAAACCCAATTTATAGGTCATACGAGACCTCGAACTACTTCCGCAGTTGTTGGGTCAGGATTGGTCTAGTGTCTTCCTCCAGCGATTTGATGGCACCGTCACGTATGTATCGACCTGTTCAACGGGGCCGTTCCATATCTTATGCTGTTGTCAGGATATGGCCTAGGACACGGCTCTGGGTAGGCGCGTTTGCAGACTTATCACATGTCTGATTCGACTGAACCCATTGCAGGACTGGTTCCGCATATTGAGTGACCCGAATCCCGCTGAGCTTGAGAGGATGATACGAGTCGGTGAATTGGTTACTTGGCCAAAAGTGGGTCTGCCGATCAAGTGAATGTGTGTGACTAACATCCCTCCGTAGCTGCGTATCATAGAGAACCGGTATCGCGTTGAGCAGCAGATAATGCTGGGTCGACAAAGTGTCCGCCGCGCTATTCAACGCATGCGATCTAACCAGACCGCCGCTGATTTGGACGGCATTATCAACGACAGTAACCCTGCGAAACGTCTACTGGGAGCCCGACCGCTGGAAACGACAAGCACCGAACCACCTTTGGCGGTAGACACTGAGGCAGAAAAGGCTTTTCTTCATAATGGGACAGCATGGTACTTTCGTCGGGGACGCCCCAATGTCAACGAGGCTGTGGAGTCCGGCATGTCAATGCCGGGTGATGTTGGATACACAAGCACCACAGACCCCCTCCGCTCCCCTGCCCTTCGCCGGAAATGGGCTTCGGATCTTCTCGAGTCGCGAGGCTCCCCCGATGGTGATGGGGACGCAACTGCTTCGCGAGACCATTCTCCTTCCCGACAGCGTCCCACCAGCTCTGCACAAGCTACGTTTCTCGGTAAAATAGGGCGGAGATCGGTTACCGCGCTTTCATTGCCGTTTGCTTCGCCACTCAGGTCTTCAAGGGTGCTGAAGGGTAGAGAGCCGAGCCCAGACAAGCACGAGTCTCCGTGGAGCAGTGATAGTTCCTCCGAAGAGGAGACGATGTCACCTCATGAGCTTAAATCTTCCCGGGCAGCTGGCCTGTCGTCCCTCGTGCAAGATACACAGTATGATTCTGATCGCGGAGGACCATTGGACGATGCAGAGTTGGATTAATACGACGAATGTCGATCGACTTGATTATTCGGTTCGACACATTGTACCGTTAGATTGTAACAAAGTAGTGTACTAAGTAGAATGCCGGTTTTGGACGTTTGTGACAAGATACTCTTTGTAGCCCCTGACTCGGAATTCGCCACCTGCTCACCTGAACCATCATGGCCAGTCCCCCCGCTCAGGTACTGGCAGAAGCTGCTGCCAGACGTCATGAAAGTACCGAAGCAGGCGTCTCAAGTACTCAGCTCATGCAAGAGCACGAGAAACGCCAAAACTTTCGTCGTCTTATCGACCCAGGCATCTTCCGGCCAAACTCGAAACAAGTTGTCATGGACTCTCTCAAGGCAAGCGTGACCCTCCTCTGATCCCTTCTGCTAAACCCTTTGTCCTGACCGTCATGTCTATCTTGTGGAACCGGAACTTGCAGACCCTGTCCACAATGGCGGAGAACATATTACGCGAGCCTGATAATCCAAAGTATCAGACATTCAAGCGCGAAAACGATACCATCAAGCGCCGGTTGATACAGCCAAAAGGCGCACTCGAGTATGCGTTGGCAGTGAGTATTCCGTCTGCGCCCGCGTCGTCTCCCATCTCGTTCGTTTTCGTCACGCGTGCTCGTAACTGAATCCATACACCTCCAGCTCGGATTCCGTCCCAAAGTGAGTCGGTCGCGATAGGGAAAAAACGCTCGTGCGCTGACGCCCATCGTTGCCACAGGTGATCGATTTTCAGTCGTATTACGTCTTCAAGGAGAGCAAGATGGACGACCTCCGGGTCGGCGCTGCGATCCTCCGGGAAACGCTCGATCGCGAGACGCAGAAGGAGGATCGGGCGCAGCGGAGTACGGAGGGCCAAAAGGCGGCCGCTGCC
>JBBPOF010000638.1:0-19331 GCA_038091315.1 Porphyrellus cyaneotinctus | reverse complement strand
AACAGTTTGGGAAGAGACAGGTGGGGAGAGGGTAGAACTGATGAGATGGGTTGCCTGGACAGCATTTTCAACCTTGCCAGAGATGATACTAGAAACAATTCTTCTTCTATTAATAGGGGATAGCCTGGAAGGAGGGCCTAATTTGATGTTTTCCTTGCCTGGATGAATTTCTTTGATAATCCTGGCCACAGTGGACTTCCCCAAACTGGTTTTGGAGGATATTTTCCTAACATAAAGGCCAGATTCAGAGGGAAACAGGATATTGGCTCTAGTAGAGGTAGACATGGGCTTCATAGTGAAGTAGGGTTAGCTTGGTGGTATTTCTGTTCTTTATAGTGCTCAGGGTTATGTAAGTTACATAATGAGACAAGGTTGAAGCACAGCATCCATCAGAACATTATGTTATTTACCAAATAATGATTAATAACATCAGGGTCAAATAAGTGTCCCAATGACATGTCATTTTGAAATGGTTATATCTCAATCCCATGGCAACCAAATCACATGGCTAAGAGCTCATCTTTAGCACAATGGTTAGGGCTATTGATGACTCTGCAATTGTTAGAGCTAATGGATTTTGGTTCTCTTGCAAATGTCATATCTTTGCAAAATACCCCAACATTGGGACACTTATTTGAGCCACTGTAAGGTCAGTGCGACTGAGAGAGATGGTGAAGGAGAGCTGCATAATGGGAGAGATGGTGGTGAGCAAAGAAGAAAGGCTCAATTGGGGAAATTAGATGGGAAGCAAGCCTTATGAGCCATGAGGGTGGTCTGTGCGTGTGTTACATATGCTGACTTCAGGTTCCCAGTGTTACGATATGCCCTTTTCTTTGTTATGATACACCCTTTTCTTTTCCTTTTCCTTTTCCTTGACTTAGCTAAGCCCTCTTATGGACTTATCTCCTTTCTTCTGCGATGACTCATCTCCATTACATTGTACTCCACTTGCTTCGTTATCACCTCCTTCCATTGAGTTCCATCATATTCTTCTATGCTTAGTCATCTGACTTCTATGCCTCCCCTTAACTCTCTCTCGTTCCAGTATATAGTCACCACCTTCACCTCATGCATTTCCCTAAGCTTGACCTACTTTCTCCTACCTTGAATAGTAGCACTTGCCCACTCCTCTGTTGCTCCTCTCCAAGTGGATGTCCTCCGAACCTTTGATCTAGTCCACAGTTGTTGGGCTTATCCTCTGAACCTTTGGTCCAAGTCCATGGTTGTTGGACTTATCCCTAGAACCTTTGACCTCGCTTCACATGAACCATTGACACTTCGTGTTATACCTCAAAAGTCTACTTCTGTCTCTACCTGAGGCAGTCGTAACAAAAGGTCAAGCTTTCCCTCAAATGGCTCTATCATCAAATAGGCCACCCACCCATTGAACCCCTCGAACATAAGACATGGTGCCTCTTCGTGAGTGCCCCCTTACATCCCAACCATTGATCCAAGACAATGACCCCTTGGCCCCTTGTTTACGGGCTGTCAAAGACGTTTACCGGCTACCCCATTGACTACTTCAAATCACACTGAAACCTCCGAACCATACAACTCAGACGACCACCTTCCCTCCACTAATGAAGAAGACCCCACACTTGAACTTGCTGAACAGCTATATTACAACACTACCATCCCACGTTCCCCTAGTCCACCATCATGCCCACCAACCCCCCCTCATATTCCTACTCCACCTGTACCCATGTCCACTACAACCAAACTCACTGAACTGCGCCTAGGTGCACCCGAAGCCTTTGACGGTGACTATGAGAAGGCCATCCCATGGCTTAACATGGTGGCCATCTACCTCCTTGCCAATGACACTGTATATAACACCAACACTAAGAAGGTTGGTTTTGCCCTCTCTTACATGACCAAAGGAGCTGCCCAAACCTGGGCTGCCACATTCTGAACCCAATGCCTCACCACCACACCTCCCTCCCTCGGGACATGGACTAACTTTGAAGCTCAGTTCAAACTCGCCTTCGAACATCACAACGTCGTCAGTAAAGCCATTTATTGGCTTTCCACCACCTGAATGGTCAACAAGACTAAAGGAAACAAGGAAACCTGGGAACCTTCCCTCACCGAATACAATGCACAATTCAGAAACAAAGTCGCCATCACTGGCATCACCACCGAAGAAGTCCTGATCAGCTACTATGTTGCTGGGCTCCCCTCTTGGATCATGAGAAGGATCATGACTGCTGACTCCACCCCCACGAAAATCACTGAATGGTATACCAAAGCAGAGAAGTACCAAATGCAGTCCGACTGTGCTGATGAAATCACTGGTCGCAACAAAGGCTTTGGGTGAACCTTCCGCCCCTTCACTCAGAACAACTCCTTGCCCACCAAAGACCCCAACGCCATGGACATAGATGCCATTCAAATCTCTAAGCTCACCCCTGAAGAACGCAAACGCTGCCATGACGAAGGCCACTGCTTCTGCTGTCGCCAGAAAGGACATATGTCCTCTGCATGCCCTGGTCCCTCTACCACCTCCTCGACCAAGAAGAAGGTCCAGAAGGTAGAAAAGAAGGAAGAAGACATCCCCAAATTCATTGAGATCAATGACGATGATGAAGAAGTCACTGTCTGTCAAGTCGCCTTCACTTCCTTGGATTTTTGAAACGGGAAGACCCCCTGACGCAGTCTTCCCCCTCTTCATATATGTGCGCACCTGTACTAGTAAAGTCTGACTCCAAAGCAATCAGAATCCCTGTACAGCTCATCATCCCCACGCATACCTTGAAAGCCATCAATACCCATGCCCTAATTGATAGTGGCACCGAGATCTCCTATATCAACTGCGTGTTTGTTCGAAAGAACAAATTGCCTACCACCCGTCTACCTGAACCCATTATCATCCGAAACATCAACCAGACTGATAACAAAGCTGGTCGAATCCTCTTCACCACTGACCTCTTCTTAGACATAGAAGGCATCGCTCAGAAGGTCACATTCTACGTCATGAACTGTGGCAAAGAAAACATTATTCTCGGCCTTCCATGGCTTTGCAAAGCCAACCCAGTCATTGATTGGTCTTGATGAACTCTCTCCCTCTCTGAATCCATAGATGAGTCCCAGACCCTGTACACTATGTACGCATCTGACAATGAATGACACAAAAAGAAGTTCATCAGACCATCCCCTCCCCTGAAACATATCCACGTCACTCCTGAAGTGGACTCTCATCTCTATGAATACCTTGATGCTGAAACTGAAGAACAGTTTAACCATTGGGCCACTCAAAACTATGCCCTTCACCATGTCATTCATGTTGGATCCAAATCTGTCAATCATTTTGTAAAATGCAATGGTCGCATTATCCCCACCTCCACAATAGCAAAACTTACCCATGCCATGGAACTTGCCATGGCTGCAGAAGCTGCAAAACCCAAAGCCACTCTCCCATCCAAGTATGCTCAGTTTGCATCCGTATTTGAAGAACTGGGCCCTGGACAATTACCTCCCTTGAGACCTTACGACCACGAGATAAACCTTAAAGAGTCGTACAAACCCAAGATAGGGAAACTCTACCCCCTTTCCCCAGACGAAAGGGAAGCAACTGAGAGGTTTCTAGAAGAAAACCTTGCCAGTGGAAAGATCTGCCCCTCTAAATCCCCACAAGCTGCCCCCTTCTTCTTTGTAAAGAAGAAAGATGGAAAACTCCACCCTTGCCAGGACTACCAACAACTAAACCAGGAAACCATCCACAACACATATCCACTTTCCCTTATTGGCGACCTCATCAATAAACTCAAGGATGCAAAGGTCTTCACCAAGTTCGACATTCACTGGGACTATAACAATGTCTGCATCAAAGATGGTCACCAATGAAAAGGTGTGTTCCTTACTCACAAAGGACTCTTTGAACCAATAGTCATGTTCTTTGGAATGACCAATTCCCCCACCACCTTCCAACGGTTCATGAACGACTCCTTCTGCAATATGATCACAGAAGGATGGCTTGTGATTTATATGGATGACCTCCTCATCACATCCCCAGACAAAGCCACTCACACCAAACATACTAAATGTGTCCTCGAACGCATGAAAGAACTAGACCTCCACTTGTGACTAGAAAAGTGCAAGTTCACCTCCACGGAAGTCGAATACCTTGGAATGATTGTCAAACCAGGGACCCTTGCAATGGACCCTGTCAAATTAAACGGTATCGCTGCCTGGTCTGTCCCCACTTCTGTAAAACAAGTCCAATCCTTCCTCGGATTTGCCAATTTCTACCGAAGGTTCATTGCGAACTACTCCACCGTCGCCTGCCCCCTCATAGACCTTATGAAACTGAACCAACAATGGAACTGGTCCACTTCCTGTCAGAATGCATTCGACTCCCTGAAGAAACTCTTCCTCAGCCAACCCATCCTCTGTCTCCCTGACCCTAATGCTCCCTTTGCCATTGCCACTGATGCTTCCAAGTTTGCTTCTGAAGGAATCCTCCTCCAAGCTGATATCAATGGCGAATGGCACCCCTGTTCCTACTTCTCTCAGTCCTTCTCTCTGGCAGAAAGGAACTACAACATCTACAATAGAGAACTCCTTTCCATCCTCCGTGCCCTCAAAGCATGGTGGCATTATCTCCAAGGATCCCCCTTCCCTGTCCAAACTTTCACAGATCATAAAAACCTCACATACTTCCGACAACCCCAAAACCTCAACTGTCGCCAAGCTCAATGGCTCCTTGACCTAGCAGACTTTGACCTGAAGATGATCCATGTTCCTGGGTCCCTCCTCTCTGGCCCTGATGCCCTATCCTGTCGATCTGACCACCTCCTGACTTTGGACTTGGATAACAAAGGAACCACACTATTACCCCTGTCCCTTTTTGTTCAAGTCATTGATGCCACCATGTGCAACCACATCCAACAGTACTCCAAAGATGACCCGTTTCTCATCACTGCTCTTCAAGCCATCAATGAAGACATCCCTCCACCCTTCTGCTCTTGCCTGGCCAACTGGCAACTCCATGATGGCGTCCTGACATATCAGGATCACATCTATATTCCCCCATCCAATGATCTCCAACAAGATATCCTCTGTCGTTGCCATGATCACGAAACTGCCGGACATTCTGGCTTTATGAAAACTCACCAACTCATCTCTGCAGAATACTGGTGGCCTGGTCTCCCACAGTTTGTCTGCCAGTATGTCGAAGGCTGTGCAATTTGCCAAGCCAACAAAGTTAACACACACCCCACATGCCCCCCTCTCTCTCCAATTAAATTAGTCGCTTCTCGCCCCTTTCAACAGATCTCCTGTGACCTGATCACGGATCTCCTGGAATCTTCTGGGTTTGATTCCCTTCTAGTCATGGTGGACCATGGCCTTACTAAGGGGGTAATTCTCTGCCCCACTAAGAAAACCATCACCGCTGAAGGCGTCGCTTCTCTTTTCTTCCACAAAGTCTATAAACGATTCAGACTATATGACAAGGTCATTTCCAACCAAGGACCCCAGTTTGCCTCCTCCTTCGCTAAAGAACTTGGATGACTCCTGAACTACAACCTCTCCCTCTCTACCGCATACCACCCACAATCCGACAGTGAAACAGAATGAGTAAACCAGGAAGTTGAAACGTACCTACAGATTTACTGCAGATCACACACCACCTCCTGGGCCGACTCCATCACCCACGCCGAATTCGCACACAATCATCGCCCCCACTCTGTCACTGGCAAGACCCCTTTTTACCTAATGCTCAGATATGAACCCCATGCCTTACCTTCCGTCCTCCCTGAATCCTCCATTCCCGCTGTAGAAACATGACTCAAAGCCCTTTCTGCAGCCAGAGATGAAGCCCTGGCCGTCCATGAACTCGCCCGCCAAATGATGGCTTCCCACGTCCGCTCTAAATTCAAACCTTTCCAGAAAGGAGAGAAGGTTTGGCTTGAGGCCTGCAACCTGAAACACGATCTCTCATCTTCGAAGTTCACACCAAAAAGAGAAGGCCCTTTCACTATCACAGACATCCTATTCCCCTTATCCTATAGACTCCAACTCCCGCAAACGTGGAAGATCCACCCCGTGTTCCATGCTTCTCTCTTATCTCCCTATCGCGAAAACTCCATTCACAGCCTGAACCATCTGAAACCACCACCTGACCTCATTAATGGGGAAGAAGAATTCAAAATAGAAAAGATCCTATGCCACCATGGAACATTAAAATGGCGCTCCTTCTTGATCCGATGGAAAGGGTACACAGCTGAAGAAGACTCATGGGTTCCTGAGTCTGATTTGGACCATGCCAAGACACTCCTAAACGCTTATAAATGGGCACATCCCAGAACTTTCCCCCGCAACACCTGCACCTAGAAAATGTTCTCCACCCATATCATGGCCATTCGACCACACATTCCCTCCATCACTCTCCCTCCTGCCACCCGCTGTACCCTTGAACATATACCAGACAATCTGGAAATCATGGAACTACTCCTCACCAACTCTCGCCTGTCCCTCGTCACTGAACGACACCTGGACCTCCATTCCCCGCTAGACTTCCTCCATCAAGCATTCAACCATGCCGTCTCCCTTTGCCAGTTTGTCCAGTACTCCCATACGCCTAACAACCACCCCACTGATGCTCACCTCTCTGCTGCCAATCGTCTCGCATGTATCAATGTCGATGAACTCGTCTCCCTCCTCCTCTCTGCCCTCATACAGTTAGGCATGCTCGATTTATCCATTGACATTGACTCTGCCCTTTGCACCAATCATAACCATACCTCTGTCCCCTCTCGTGTCCCCACTCCACTCCCTGTACCTCCCCCTGTCCCTAGACCATCCTCTCATGCCTCAACACACAGCTCCTCCTCTTCCAGATCCATTCGCCCTATCCAAGCCAGACAACAGACTCCCTGTCCATCTCCTCTTTTCTGCACCCACACTATCGCGGAACTTATGAGAACTCAAGATGATCCTATCCTTCCCATGTCTCACCCTCGCTATGGTGACACTTGTCATCTCTGCCACCGTCTGAGTCACATGAAAAGAGACTGTCATCTCTATGAATGCCCCAGATGCCACCGATGGGCCCTGGGCCACTATCAGAACCAATGCCCTAGCTGCCCTCACACCCGCACCCAACTCCCATCTACTTCTGCTTCATCCTCTGTCTCTTCTCGGTCGTCTCTAGGATCTACTTTGGCTACCAACCCTGCTCCTCCAGTCAAGGATGACCTTTTCTCTATAGTCGCTGAACCTGGATGGTCCACCTTCCCTGGCCCTATGTCCTCCCTGGGCTATTCCCCTGCTCCTTTACCCACACCATTGTCCCTGTCCATCAAATCCTCCCTCACGACTCGCTCTCCTTCCCCCAGCTTTTCCCTTGCTGAGTCCAACTCTTACAATGACTATGACAATGAAGCCATGTCTAACCTGACTGGTGAACCCATTGGACGGGAGTTCTACTTTTAAAGATGAGTGATGGGACACTCACCATAAACAGGGGGTAATGTTATGATATGCCCTTTTCTTTTCCTTTTCCTTTTCCTCAACTTAGCTAAGCCCTCTTATGGACTTATCTCCTTTCTTCTGCGATGACTCATCTCCATTACGTTGTACTCCACTTGCTTTGTCATCACCTCCTTCCATCGAGTTCCATCATATTCTTCTACACTTAGTCATCTGACTTCTATGCCTCCCCTTAACTCTCTCTCATTCCAGTATATAGTCACTGCCTTCGCCTCATGCATTTCCCTAAGCTTGACCTACTTTCTCCTACCTTGAATAGTAGCACTTGCCCACTCCTCCATCGCTCCTCTCTGAGTGGATGTCCTCCGAACCTTTGATCTAGTCCACAGTTGTTGGGCTTATCCTCTGAACCTTTGGTCCAAGTCCACAGTTGTTGGACTTATCCCTAGAACCTTTGACCTCGCTTCACACGAACCATTGACACTTCATGTTACACTTCAAAAGTCTACTTCTGTCTCTACCCAAGGCAGTCGTAACATGGAGTAGATTTAAAAGCCCAGAGTTTGACTTAGCAAAATCTGGGATATGACAATAGCCTATGGTAGACTTTTGGATTTTTCTGATGCATCTTACTCTACTTGTCAAACTACAAATCATGTATAGTACTACCATAATTAATTCTGAAACATTAGAAACTGGTTTTTGTATGAGTTTGGAGATGTTGTGATAGTTAGCTAAGCAGAATAAGTCATGTGAAGCCAGATAAAGAACTGTGTAATTTTACTGATGCAGGTGTTTCCCCAATGACTCTAAATCAGTAAGGAGCATAATCTGATATCTATGTGTTAACCCAAGCCTCAGATCAATAGAATGGGCTTACCCCAGTTTCTATAATAAACAATTGCTCTTTTTGCAATCCTTGCTGCATAGTTCATATCAAAGGAATATGGATGGTAGATGAAAGGATGAGATTTGTGGGACTTGGGAGCACCACCAAACACATCATGGGTAACATCCATGATGGCAGCAGCAAAGATATTACATGACTTGAACCAGCCCCTCCATTCCACACAGAAGTTGACTGCATCAATAATGTTGATAACTTTGACCAGGAGGGGAGCCTGCTCTGGTGACCAGCTAAGTTCTGAGTGGATGACCTTGTCCATAGCAGCAGGGCCATTCACAATGGTGGATATGCCCTCTGCATAGAAATAGAGACCAAGACGAACAAGCCAAGGGTTCCCTCTGTTCTCCTCAGAGACCTTGAGGGATATGTGTGACCAGGATGGCTGGGGCTTGCTAGGATGAGGCTGGATCTTGAGGAGAACATAAGTATGATGATGGCCAGGCCAGTGTGATGACTGTTCTTTGTAACATGTCACTTTGGTGACAACAAAAGCTTTACCAGGTACCTGTCCAATGTGAAAGTACTTTGCAACAAGAGGGAAGATTCGGAGGGCACAGAGGAGGTCTTGTATGGTCAATGTAGATGAGTTGGAGATGAAAGGTTCCCAAGAGAGCAAGGGAAGAAGCTCAAATTTGGGCCCAGTTGGGTTGACAAATCTCATGGTGATGTGAAACTGTTGAGATTAAACAGGCAGAGCTCCTCAGAGAGTCTTCCTGCTAACCCCTAAGTACCATTTGTAATGCTCCTACGCCCCATCGTCACTTGTCCACGCTGTTCTTAGTCCGATGATGGAAATGGGACTCTGCCGGGCCAGTAGCCAATCAGAATACAGAGCCCGCCGCATCGAGGATATATAAAAGACCCGATCTCGCTTGAAAAATTCTTTGTCCATCGACCCTCACTTTGCCACTCACACGAGAGCCTTTGAGCTCGTATATGATTTTCACTCAGAACACCCGTGACGAGTTAGTCGTACTCACTCTTTCTTTTCTTTGTTCTCATCGTTGATATCTCGAACAGTTACCTCAGTGACCTCGTTTTCTCCCTTCTTCACCGTTGAAAAATTAGCCCTGCAAAGGCTCTTTGTCATGTTCACTGCAACTGTGTCCCGAATTCCCACCACATCGCGTGTGCTACCCTCTCTAAACGGCCTTGCGCGTCTCCAACACCCATCCACCCGCCTTTTCTCCACCACACAATTCCACTCTCGCATCGCGCCTACCAACCCTCTGCGTGCGATCGCCGCACCAGCCGTTGGCTCATACGTGCCAAAGGACGGCGAGCATGTCCTCAACTCCCCTTCGGAGCTTGCCCGAAAATTATCCGCCAAAGTCCTCCCACAGCTTGAACGTCCTAAGGTTAAGAAGGTCGTCGTCGTCGGCAGTGGTGGACTTTCCATCGGCCAGGCCGGCGAGTTCGATTACTCCGGTTCTCAAGCCATGAAGGCCCTCCGCGAAGAAGGTGTCGAAGCCGTATTGATTAATCCAAACATTGCCACGTGGCAGACTAGTCACCAGCTCGCCTCGGAAGTCTACTTCTTACCCATCACCACAGACTATGTGGCATACGTTTTGGAAAAGGAACGACCTGATGGCATTTTACTTACCTTTGGGGGTCAGAGCGCTTTGAACGTTGGAATTGCCCTTGACAAGATGGGTGTCCTTGACCGCCTCGGCATCAAGGTCCTCGGAACACCCATCAAGACACTCGAAGTTTCCGAGGACCGCGATCTCTTCGTACAAGCCCTTAAAGGTTCGTATTCCCTTTCCCCTGTAGCCCGATCCCCACGTAACCGTTTGTCAGAAATCGACATCCCAGTCGCTCAATCGACCGCTGTCTCTACCGTCGATGCAGCCCTCGAAGCTGCAGAAAAGATTGGCTACCCTGTTATCCTTCGTTCCGCTTTCACTCTCGGTGGCTTGGGTTCTGGCTTCGCCAACAATCCCGTCGAGCTGCGAGATCTTTCCGCCAAATCCCTTTCCCTTTCTCCTCAGGTCCTCGTCGAACGTAGTATGAAGGGCTGGAAAGAACTCGAGTATGAAGTCGTTCGTGATGGTGCCGACAACACCATCATCTGCTGTAATATGGAAAACTTTGATCCCTTGGGGACCCATACTGGTGACTCGATCGTCGTCGCCCCCAGTCAGACGTTGAATGACGACGAGTACCACATGTTGCGGAGTGCCGCGATCAAGGTTATTCGGCATCTTGGTGTCGTCGGGGAGTGTAATATCCAATATGCTCTCAATCCCGAGTCGAGGGAGTATTGTGTAATTGAAGTCAATGCACGGTACGTATAGGCGCATCGACAATAGACGGATGCTTATGTACCTCGCTAGATTGAGTCGTTCATCTGCGCTGGCTTCCAAGGCGACAGGGTACCCCCTCGCCTACACAGCTGCCAAGATTGCTCTGGGACACACCCTTCCCGAGTTGCCCAACGCCGTCACGAAGACGACCACTGCATGCTTCGAACCATCTCTTGACTACATCGTAACCAAGATCCCCAAGTGGGATCTCGTCAAATTTAGTAACGAGGTCAACCGTGAAATCGGTAGCGCCATGAAGAGTGTCGGTGAAGTCATGGCCATCGGCAGGACTTTCGAAGAGAGCTTGCAAAAGGCCGTTCGCATGGTCGACCCCAGGTGGCGAGGATTCGAAGTAGTCGGTGGATCACAAAAACTGGCGGATGCAGGCGAGTTGGAGCGAGCTCTCAAGTGCCCCACAGACATGCGACTTTTCGCGATCGCATATGCGATGTACAATGACATCTACAACGTACAAGAAATTCACGACTTCACAAAGATCGACAAGGCAAGTTAAACATGTCGTAGCTCATTTCCCATGTCAATGATCGTTTCGCTTCCAGTGGTTCCTATACAAGATCGAGAACATCGTTAATACGTCTCGGTCCCTCTCCTCTCTTGGCAAACTATCAGCTGTTCCTCCCCCTCTCATGTTGACCACAAAGCGACAAGGGTTTTCCGACTCTCAGATCGCGTCGCTGCTGCACACCGAGGAAGACGAGGTCCGCAGCTTCCGTAAGTCTCTGGACCCGCCGATTACTCCTTTCGTGAAACGAATCGACACGTTGGCTGCCGAGTATCCTGCCCATACCAACTATCTCTACACTACATACAACGCGTCCGCGCATGACGTCACCTTTGATGATCACGGTACCATGGTGCTTGGCAGTGGTGTCTACCGTATCGGAAGCAGTGTCGAATTTGACTGGTGCGCCGTCACTTGCGCACGCAAATTGCGAGAGATGGGCGATACTGTGAGCGAGGATGGCAAGAACGTTGGCGGGAAGACGATCATAGTCAATTACAACCCCGAGACGGTCAGCACGGACTTTGATGAGGCGGATAGATTGTATTTTGAGGAGTTGGGTTGGGAGCGTGTAATGGATATTTATGAACTGGAGGGCGCGAAGGGTGTCGTCGTCAGTGTCGGAGGTCAGTTATCACTGTCTTTGTCACGCAATACCAGCTGAACGTTTTCTCCCAACAGGTCAACTCCCGCAAAACATCGCACTTCGACTCAAGGAGAGCGGTGTCAACGTTTTGGGCACGGATCCCTCGCAGATCGACAGCGCAGAGGACCGTCACAAATTCTCAAGTGTCCTTGATTCCATCGGTGTCGATCAACCTGAGTGGACCGAAGTCACATCGTTGGAAGCGGCCAAGGAATTCGCAAATCGTGTCAGGTTAGTACATAGCAACCCGTTGTGCGGACGTCGAGCCTAACGCAAGTTTCAGTTATCCGGTTCTCGTGCGGCCCTCGTACGTTCTTTCTGGTGCTGCAATGAACATCGTACACGAAGAATCCACACTTTCCCACACCCTCACCGCAGCGTCTTCGGTTTCTCCTCTTCACCCCGTCGTCATCACAAAATTCATCTCGAATGCCCAGGAAATCGACGTCGATGCCGTCGCTTACAAAGGCCAGCTTCTCGTGCATGCTATCAGCGAACACGTCGAGAACGCTGGTGTCCATTCGGGAGATGCCACACTTGTCCTTCCACCCTACACGTTGACCGAGCGGGATCTCGACAGGTTGAAGGATATTGCGTTGCGAGTTGCCCAAGCATTCGAGATCTCAGGACCTTTCAACATGCAGGTGATCAAGAAGCCCACATCCAAGGCCGGCGAGGAGGACGAGCTGAAAGTCATTGAATGCAACCTGCGTGCATCGCGTTCGTTCCCCTTCGTTTCCAAGGTGTTGGGACACAACTTTATCGAGACCGCTGCTGCTGCCATTACTGGTGTTAATGTTCCCGAGCCCATTGATTTGATGAAGGAGAAGCGGGACTACACCTGTATCAAGGTCGCCCAGTTCTCTTGGACCCGACTGGGTGGTGCCGATCCATTCCTCGGTGTTGGTGTGTGCTATTTCCTTCATCTTTTGCATCTCTGTTGACTGACGAGGTTACCTTAGAAATGGCTAGCACAGGCGAAGTGGCTTCCTTTGGTTCTGACGTTTACGAAGCATACTGGGCCTCACTACTCTCAACAACCGGCTTCAAGCCTCCGCGGCCGCGTTCTGGTGTCCTCCTCGGTGGCTCGCCCAACACGCCCGAGCTTCCTTTTATCGCCAAAACACTACACTCGCTCGGTTTCAAGCTCTACGTCTCCTCTCCTGCGGTCGAGGCCGCTCTGGCCGCCATCCCCCACGTGACCTGCAAACGCATCTTCTTTCCCACAACTGACAAACGCCGTCTCCGGGAAGTCTTTGATGAGTACGAGATCCAGTCAGTGATCAACCTCGCTCAAGGACGGGGCAAGGGACGGGAAGACGAGGACTATGTGGCCCGTCGCAACGCGGTCGATTTCGGGTTGCCGTTGTTGAACAATGCCAAGTGTGCGGTGTTGTGGGTGGAGGCGTTGAGGCGGAAGATGGGAAAGGACGGAAAGGGGTTGTTGGGCTATCAGGAGGGCAACGTGCCGAGTGAGGTGAGGAGTTGGAGAGAGTTCGTCGGGACGAGGGCGTGAGATGGTGAAGAATGGCAGCGCGGTGAGTGCTGGCGTTGGTCACCTTGCCGTGGTTGCTTGGCGTGAAGCTTGCTAAAGCAGTTGTATTGCACGATTCTGTATATTGGCCACACTTGAATGATTCAGAGCAACAGTAACTTGGCTTGGGAGTCTTGGACATGACCATCATCATGACCCTAAGTGCTAAGTGATCTCCTCAAAGTCCCAATCGGATAACCTGTGTCACTAGCATCGCCAACTCAGACGGCCGGGGCCAGTGACTGGACGTGTCTCAGCTTCTATCAGAACAACTCAGCTCCACTGGCCGGTCCAAATGGGACTGTTAAGGGCACCGACCGGAGGAATTGTGCGATTGGACTAGAGGAAGAAGTGTACTCCACAACGCAAATGGGTATGTCTTGAATCATTCCATCTATAGTGCTGACAGATAATATGATGCGCTGACACAGCGTTCCGTCAAACTATGTCCTCGTCATAAAGTTTATTATCACGACCCCGTTTCGCGTCCTGACGAAGACAAATGAACAATATAAAGTGAGTTTAAATCCATTACTCGAAGGAGGACTGCCTAAACATGCCTTTCATGAAGGGACAATTCGAATACTTGTCTTCCAGATGAGCGCACTTGTCCAACCACTTGTCCAGCACCTTGATGAACGCGACGTGAGACACATTGGTTCCTGAAGGAGTGGCGCTCCTCTGGAAATATTTGAAAGATTTCTCGATCAGACGGGCGATTGGGCGATGGATTTCCTTTGGCCAGTTATTTTCCAGACAAGTCAAGAATTCAGGACTTTGGGTGATACTCCTTCCGTCGTCTGCACTCCAGATGCAGTAGTACTTTTTGCTCCCAACCTGCCACGCATTGCCATCTGTCCAATCAGCGTATTCTTTCGGCCAATCTCTCATATGAGAGGGACGGCGCGACCCAACGGACGGAACAAACCTAGCCTTGTCCGCCTCGCGCAATTCTGAAACGGAGAGTGGCCCTGCGTAGGAGAAAAAGAACAGCAAAAGCACGTAGAGAAAGGACTCTACGTCGTCCAAGTGCGTATGTCTGCCGCCCCAGAAAACATTGTAAGACATGTAAGGGAAAGTTCCCTAGTATACTGGTTAGTTGATGGTAAATGGGTGTCAGCAGACTTCGTACGGTTCTGAGCGCTTCCACTTGCGACTTGTCCTTGTCGTCAGCTTGTTTTTCGAGAGACGAGTTCCAACGTAGGTCCGAGAGTTTGGCTGGCGTGGGCTTTTCAGCCTGAGCTGCCTGGATGGCCATGTCGTGGTCGATCAGATATCCTCGCTCGCCTTCCGGACGAAGTCCGAGAATGATACTATTCTCGTTGATGTCCCCGTGCAAGATACCCATACTCGTGAGATATTGGTGTCCTGGCATGCCGTTACATCAACCCACCATTCGATCACGACGGCATGAGCAAGTACATACCTAACAGTGCACCGCGCAATCCTCGTACAAAGTCGTGCACGCCCCAGAAGTATTTCACAGGTCGCCCCAACCCGAAGATAGAGATAGCCAGAACACGGTTCTCTACATCCGATGCCTTGACATCGTCATCCAGAAATCCCCTAATTGCATCGAGTGATGGATGCAAGCCATCTCTCTCTAGCTTACGCTTCCTG
The DNA here is from genome assembly GCA_038091315.1 of Porphyrellus cyaneotinctus. NCBI lineage: Eukaryota > Fungi > Basidiomycota > Agaricomycetes > Boletales > Boletaceae > Porphyrellus > Porphyrellus cyaneotinctus. The sequence goes on along the minus strand of JBBPOF010000638.1, from coordinate 4,361 downwards.
AGTATGCGTCAATGCACTGTCTCCTGCGACACAAATGGTGCACGAACTTGAACGGCGCGGTCGCGTCAGGATCCAGGCGTTCGCTCGGGCGATTCACGATAACATCCTGTTCTGTCACCTGGGTAAGATCTTGTAACGCCGTTTTCAACGCCAGGAACCTTTTTTTATCTCTGGGATCTACCACGTAGCAAACCACTGTGCCTCTTCCACGAATCAAACTGGCTCCGAACAAGGCGCCCAAGCATGATGTGTGGCACTGAAATTTACGCAGATAGTAAGAAGCAAAACACCTACGATGACCCGTCACTCGCCTACCTGCGTAACGTTAAAATGAATGTCCTGAATATCTGACCTGAAGCCCGTTACTTGCATCGCTGGCAAAAACTGACGGGTTGGTGTGCTTTCAGAGTGCTCGGAATGCCAAGTATAGGATGGATGATGTGTTGATTTTTTTAGTGAACTAGGGTAGTGGGTTCGCTCGCATTTTATGCAAAGTAACGTGGCACGGACTCAAAAAGGCGTGGATATGTATGTGCAGCGTCACGGTAGACGTGGACGTGTGTGCCGCATCGCGTTGCGTCGGTACCAATGGCCTGTGACATCCTGAGAAACAATAAGAGGTCCTAATAGTTACCGATGGGCGACTTCGGTGTATACGGGGAAAAATCCCGGGGGCCTGAATGCGCAACAGCCTGAGGTGCCCCTTGAATTCAAATTTGCTTAATTCAACTTTGGCAATTTCGATCATTGAATAGATTAGTACTCGACGAAGCCCAGGGCGATCAATTAGATCTTGGGGAGGGACATCACGGTTCTACGTTCAATACTCTATGAGATAAGCGTACATCTTGAACTAAGCTATCCACAACAGAACGATCACCCGAATCAAGGAGTGCTGGTAGATTCTGTGCCGGGAGATGCGCCGATACAGCGTTCCAACAGACTACGGTCCATGCATGAGGCCGCTTGGAGATAAGACCTGCCCATGCTAGGGTATATCACGAGGACCGCGCCCTGACGAAGACAAACGAAGTATGGTAAGACAAATGTAGATTCATCGCTGCAAGGTGGAAAGCCTGAACATGCCTTTTTTGAAGGGACAATTCGAATGTTTCTCCTCAAGATGAGCATACTTGTCCAACCACGTGTCAAGCGTCTTGACGAACGCATCATGAGAGACATGAGTTCGTGAGCCAGTGGTGTTCTTGTGGAATGTTTTGTAAGAATCTTCGATTAGACGTCTGATCGGGCGATGCAACTCCTTTGGCCAATTATTTTCCAGACAAGTTGCGAATACGGGGCTTTTGGTAACCCTCTTTCCACCGTCATCACTCGAGATACGAGAGTGCTTCTGTTCCCCGATTTGCCGAGAGCTGCCGCCTGCCCAATCAGCATACTCCTTCGGCCAATTTCTCATATGGGAGTGACGACCGAAACCGATGCGCAGAGCAAACCCAGCCTTGTCCGCCTCGCGCAACTCCGAAACAGAAAGTGGCCCTGCATAGGAGAAAAAGAACAACAAGAGCACGTAGAGAAAGGATTCTACATCGTCGAATTGCGTATGCCGGCGGCCAAAGAGGACATTATAAGAAATGTAAGGAAAAGTTCCCTGGCACACAAATTAGCTAATGATGAAAGGAGGCTAGTGGACATCCTACAGTTCGGATTGCTTTCACCAGTTTTTTGTCATCGGATTGAGGAAGACAAACATCCTCAGACGACATCTCCGAGTGGCATTCGGAAGAACTGTCCAAAGGTGAATCTGAACGGACAGGTACTGCTGACATAGATGGTTGGGCTCGCGTATATTCTTCAGCTTCTTGCAGGATGGACATGTCGAGGTCGATCAGATACCCTCCCTCCTCGTCTTCGGGGCGAAGGGCAAGTACGATGTTATTCTCGCTGATGTCCCTGTGCAATATACCAATGTTCGTAAGATATTGGTGTCCTAGAATGTTGTTGCATGAGCATACTATTTCAGTCGTGACGGCGCAAAGAGAAAACATACCTAGGAGTGCGCCACGTAATCCTCGCACAAAGTCGTGGACGCCCCAGAAGTACTTCACTGGTCGCTTCAACTCGGAGGCAGTGATGGTCAACACGCGGTTCTCGATATTCAGTTCCTTGATCTGGTCTTCAAGAAATTCCCTGATGCCACCGAGTGTCGTGTACATCTCACCGTCCTTCTCTACCTTGTACGTCCTAGACACATGTCAATAGATCGTTTCCTGCGACGCCTCAGATAACACGTACTTGGTTGGCACAATTAGGTTGGGATGAGATCCTTTTTCCTTCAGGTGTTTCATGACTGCATCCTGCTCCGCCACCCGGGTAAGGTCTTGCCATGAAGCTTTCAAGGCCAACCGAATGTTGGGGTCCTCGATATCCACGACACAGAATACGGTCGTTCCCCTTCCACGAATCGAGCTAGCGGTAAATAACATGCCCAAGCATGTATGACCATACACCGCAACGGGGTAAAAGATGAAACGATCTACGTCTTCGACGCTCTCGTCAGTCTTGCGTTTCTTCGGCTGCGTCTCCTCGTCGTTGTCATCTGCGATTTCGGAGTGATCCCTCTTTGAGGAAAAAGATGGGATGACGCGTGGGTGTGAAACAGCCGAGTCACTGTGGTGGGGAACCGCCAATTTACTTTTAGTCTTCAAGTACGCAATAGGATTCGGGACGGAGGTCATTCGATTTTTGCCAAACCGCAGTTTTGAAGTGCTTGCGTTGGAAGACCATGCAACATTTCGAGCTTTGCATGCTTGTACTTTCCCTTCCAGTACGACTGCTGGATTGTGGCCCAAGTCAACCTTGTCCGCCAATGCGAGACCGAGCAGGATCCGGATTAACTCAATGCAACCACGTCCATTGGTCAGCATTAGCTCCATACGTTCTACACCACTGCCCTCTCCACGCATGAACACTGCCTTGTCCTTTGTGACCGTCAATCCGAGCACATAGTAAATCCACGGTTGCGCCCGTTTCAATCCTCGAGCATACCGTTCCAACTGTTCGACACCGGCCGCCAGGTCCTTGGTCTTCGACTCGCCGACGAGGCGGGAGGCTGTAAAGTTGACGTACTTCTGATCGACGGTCTTGAAGTCATCCGAGAACGCTTCGATCGGAAGTAAAAGGAAGTCGGGTCTCATGTCCTCCCCGTCCGGCTCGTACGATAGCGGCACAGCATGATGTTTGTCTTCGGGAGCCGCGAAGCGGTGACGCAGCTCCGGGTTAGCCACGGCGAGTTTGTGCTTCGCGAATGCGAATGCTCGATCGGTGATGTTATTAAGGAACCTGACGAGGTATTCCTCACGGAGGGGTTCCGTTGGAAACGCGGTCCATCTAAAGGAATATGTCTTCGCCTTCTGTTTTCCCTTTGTCTTCGTCTTTGTAGAGTATCCTGACTCCTCCCCATCGTTTTGGGTACCCGGCCGGTGACAGTCGTAGTGATCAGCACACTCGAATGCCTCTTGAATTGCCCTCCGAGCATCATCAGATACCGGGTCAATGAGATTATGGGAGCCTTCAAAAATTTGAACGACCTTGTCTTCAACGAATTTTTGCAAGATATCCCTCGCCAACTCGGTTGAAACTATGTGGCCGAAAACATGGTCGGCGAGATCGTGCATCAGAAACCGTGCCATGGCCAGCTCGTGGTTAAGCGCCCCGTGTATCTCAGTGCGGGTGTGTGTCTGTCCGGGATGTCGGTTGGAAGCCGCCTGTTTTTGAGGGGAGGGGTTGCTTGTTGTACGGGCTGGAACATCCACGTTTCTGTCTTTGATACGTTCGTATTCGGACATGTTTCGCTGAACGTAAAGCAACGTGAGATAGGTCGACCAGTCGAGTGCCACAACCAACGCACGATGAGGTTCACGATTCTCGCGTAATTTTCTGTGCCTGTACCAGGTGTGGTATCATTGGTTGGAGTTGTTAATGTAGTAGTTACCATTGCGCAAAGTGGAAGAATACAGAACGATAATAATGAGCGACTCTGAGCGGTGTCAGAAAGAGATGGGTCTTACGGTGACAGGTGCACGGCTATCTTGTCTTATATCCTGCCAACACTACGTGGACTAGTGTGACCGTGGACAGACAATTATAGTTTAGTGATGGAGCTGTGGATGTGTCGCGTCCAAGTCGCGACGCGTCGACAATCAGCTTACCTATTTTGGATGTCGGACCAACCTTGTTCCAGCATGACTAGATCAAACGCATGACACGTACAGCATGCCGCACATCCATCTCGTTGAATTGGCTCAGCATACTTTGATGGCACCAACATTTGTAGCACGTAGGACGATCAAACGTTCCAACTGAAAACCTAATTCAATGAAGCATTGTAGAGCAATGGACTA
>JBBPOF010000637.1:0-19342 GCA_038091315.1 Porphyrellus cyaneotinctus | reverse complement strand
TACCATCTGAACCCAAATTGGAAGGAGAATGCAACCATGATGATGTCAGCGACCCAAAAAGGGAATAGCAACCCACGACTACCATGGACACACTAGCAACACAACGGTACACTTTCACTACCATATCGAGCGCAATATGACTACACTTTGACTAGGATTTTCGCCTAAAGCTCACTAGCCAATGGTACATATTACCAAGACCTTGACCATAGCTACTGACAAGGCTACATATCCTACACTCAGTAGACACATCTGACTACCATCTGCCTACACATAGGAGTTCTGGTCTAGGACCCCCCAAGATGATTGGATGGTTGGAGTTGGAGTTGGTTGGAGTGTGATTGGAGAGTGATTGGAGTGTGATTGGAGTTGTGATTGGAGTATGATTGGAGTGGTTAGAGTGTGATTGGAGTGATTGGAGTATGATTGGAGTGTGATTGGAGTATGATTGGAGTGGTTGGAGTGTGATGGGAGTGTGATTGGAGTGTGATTGGAGTGTGATTGGAGTATGATTGGAGTGGTTGGAGTGTGATTGGAGTGGTTGGAGTGTGATTGGAGTGTGATTGGAGTGTGATTGGAGTATGATTGGAGTGGTTGGAGTGTGATTGGAGTGGTTGGAGTGTGATGGGAGTGTGATTGGAGTGTGATGGGAGTGGTTGGAGTGTGATTGGAGTGTGATTGGAGTGGTTGGAGTGTGATGGGAGTGGTTGGAGTGTGATTGGAGTGTGATTGGAGTGGTTGGAGTGTGATGGGAGTGGTTGGAGTGTGATTGGAGTGTGATTGGAGTGGTTGTAGTGTGATGGGAGTGGTTGGAGTATGATTGGAGTGTGATTGAAGTTGATTGAAGTGATTGGTGTGTGATTGGAGTGATTAACGTGTGATTGGTGTGTGATTGGAGTTGATTGGAGGGTATTTGGATTGGTTGGAGTTGCTTGGAGTGTATTTGAATTGGTTGGAGTTGATTGGAGTGTATATGGATTGGTTGGAGTGTGATTGGAGTTAGATTGAATTTCAATTGAAATTTATTGGAGTATAATTTGAGTGTGATTGGTTAGGTTGGTGTATAATGCATTGGTGATTCGAGAAGTGAAAATGTAATTGAAGTATAATTGGAGTACTTAGTGTGATTAGAGTGTGATTAGAGTATGATTAGTGCAGTTGGAATATGATTAAAGTAGTTGAAGTTTGATTGGAGTGTGATTAGAGCACTTGAAGCATGATTGGTGTGTCATTAGAGTGTGATTGAAGTGGTTGGAGTGTGATTGGAGGTGGTTGGAGGTGATTGGAATCAGGTCATTGGGTCATTAGTGTGGCTGGTTGAACAAGTGGTATTGGCTGGTTAGATGATTGAAGTTAATTGGAGTTAATTAGATGTTAGATGTTAGAGTTGATTGGAATTAATTGAAGGTAATTGAAGTTTCATATTTGGAGCTGACAGCACCCCAGAGTAGTAAGCGACTGGCCAGATTTCCTCATCTGGACATCAGATAGAAAAGATTCCAGCTATAGTGTAGTCAGAAGCATCAGTTTCTACACTCATAGGGGCATCAGGCGGCATCCTTGAGTTTTCAAAATGTGGAGTGACAGTCATCAAAGAACAACTAGGAGACAGTTTTGTGAGTAAGGCAAGTTAAAAGAGTGACTATGGTGGAGTAGTTGTTGATAAATCAATGGTAGAATTTGGCAAATCCTAAGAAGGATTGTACATTCTTGACTTTACAAGGTTTGGGCCAATCCTGTATGGCTTGGACTTTCTCAGCAGACATGGTAAGTCCAGCTGGAGATAGGCAGTATCTGAGGTACTCAGTAGAGTTAGTGTGGAACTCACACTTCTCAGGTTTTGCATAGAGGTTATGTTTACAGAGTTGTCAGAGGACTTCTCAGACATGCTCCTTGTGAGCAGACTTGTCTGCAGAGAATATCAGGATGTCAAGTAGATCTGTGGAGATCGTATTCATAAACTGCTGGAAAGCAGCAGGAGTGTGCGTGAGACCGAAGGGCATTACCAACCACTCATACAAGCCATAATGAATATGGAAAGAAGTTTTCCATTCATTGCCCTTGGGTATGTGGACCAGATGGTACACATGCTAGAGGTTGATTTTGGTGTAGATCTTGGTATTGCTCAGAGCATCTAGGAGGTCGGAGATGTGCAGAAGTGGGTAGTGGTCTTTCTTCATGATCTTGTTCAGTCCTTGAAAGTCGATGCAGAGGCAAAGTGAACTGTTCTTATGAAGAAACAGAACTGGAGCTGCATGAGCAGAGGATGAGGGACGGACAAATCTGTTAGCAAGATGCTCATCAAGGAACATATGAAGTGCCTCAAGCTCTGTGGAGGAAAGAGAGTAGAGGGTACCAAGGGGAGGAGAGGTACCATCTTCTAAATTGATCTTTAGATCATGTTCACGATGAGGAGGTAGTGTGGTTGCTCTTGCTGAAAACTTCAGTGAACTCATGGTAGTCCAGAGGTATACTGGAGAGGTCTACTGGATCATTGGAAGTGGTGGAAGAATGGAGGTTATTCTTCTTGGTGTGGATTTGGAGACTGAATTCAACAGAGCCTTCCAGATGACAAGCTAGCGCAAACACAGGTGCACTAACAAATGCAATAGGAGGGGCTTTGTGATCATGGAAACATGGCAGATTGGGAGAGTTAGCTGGAGGTATGACCAGAGGCTGCAGAGGTGAGCTCAGAGGTGCTGGCATGGCTTGCACAGGTGAATGGAATGGGATACTGCTCATAACCCAATCAATCAACAGATTGTGGCAGGTGAGCCAGTTGTGTCCTAGAACAAGGGAACAGGAGCCATCAAGTGGAGTGACATATAATGTCATCAGAGTGATATTGCCAATTTCAAAACAAATAGAGAGGTCGAGAGCTTGGGTGATGGTTGAATTTGTAGTGCCATCAAAAAGTCGGAGTTGGAGCAGAGATATGGAATAAGTTGGGAGTCCATGGTTATTAACAAAGGTTGTATCTATAAAACAATCAGAGGATCCAGAATCTACAAGTGTTGAAAAGGAAGGAATATCATAGGCAACTAAAGAGACAGTGGGTACAAGGGATTTGGGATCAGAGAGAGCAGATGTGTTGAGTTGAATCTCCTCTAGTGCGCAGTTGTTGTCAATGCAACCTCCAGACCACACAGAGCTGCAGAGGTTGCAGACTATTTTTCCAACTCCTTAGAGTTGGCCAGTTTGTCCTCCACAGGTATGGTGGCAGTGACTACATGAGCCTTGGAAGCCTTGAAAGAAATCTTTTTGCAATCCTTTGCCATGTGGCCAGCTAGACCACAGAACATGCAGAGCTTCTCAACAAAGTGATGTTGACATTCAGTGGCAGTGAGCTTGCTGTCTATGCCGAGTTTCAACAAGAGGTCGGGTTGAGGGGTGGAGGTATTGGTGGACTTGCCCTTAGACTCAGAAGAGTCCTTGGACTTGCCATTGGAGTTATTTGAGGTGGATGATGATGTGGTAGGAGTGGGAGCAGAGGAACAGGGGGACGAGTTGTTGTTGGGAGTCAAACCAGAGGCCTTAGAAGCATGGTTAACTTCTTCTTTGCACTCCCAATACCTTTGGTCAATTTGCTATGCGAGAGTGTGCATCGCATAGATGGTGTCAGGCTTGCCCTGATGAATGATCTCATCCTTGATTCAGTCCAGAAGTCCATTGTAGAAGCTCTGGTGGAGAGCACTGGAACACTCACAGACTTGGTTCGTGAGCTGATTCCACTCAATGATGTATTTGCTAATGTGCTGGTTGTCACGCATGTGCAGTTGCTTGAGCCAAGCCTCTGCTTCAGCAATGGAGTCATGGGGGCCAAAGTTGGCCTGAAGCTCATAGAGGAACAACTGCCAGTTGTTCATCCAGAGTGGGCAATGCTCCAGAGCTATGTCTTTGAGCAGGTCCAGCTTGAAGTAGTCCAGGGCCATACCCTTCAGGTAAGATTGGGCGAATGTGACTTTGTTATGGCTCATTCTAAAGGATCAGGGGTTGGCTTGAAAATTGAGTTCACATTGAACAGCAAATGAATGAAGCTTCTTCGGATCAGATTCATTGAAGGTGTCCAGTTCATAGACTTTGATTTTGGACTTGAAGGAGCCTCTTCCATGACAAAGGGCTTGGTGAGTCATGTTGTGGATGGCATCAATGAGGTTATTTATAGGGTCATTGTTGTCGATGAATGTTAGTTAGTCTGACAAAAATGCTAGATTGATTCAAATCCCTATATCTGCTTTTGTCAGATCTATGGGACAAATTGTCAACACCACTGCCCTTCTTGACAGTGGTGCTACTAGATGCTTCATCAATAGAGACCTCGTCGAACACATGAAATGGCCAAAGACATGTATGGCACTATCCCTCAAAGCCCATAACATGGATGGCACTTCCAACATGAGCGGACTCATACGACATGAAGTCCATCTCACTATTTGAATCTCCAGAGCAGAAATGACCCAGACATTCATGGTAATAAACTGTGATTCACAAAACATCATCCTTGGCCTCCCCTGGTTGCAGGAGGTCAATCCGATCATCAATTGGGCCATGGGAGCCATTGGGATTCCCAGCAAACTCTCTACCCTTTGGCACAATGACCCAGAAGTGCTCAGGCAATGTTACCTGATCTGCTATCTCAACGTCAACCCTTTCAAGAAACTCTCTAAGCTTCTCTGAAAATGGATTGAGTGGAACTCTTCTGAATGGCTTTGAAAGACCATGCTGTCCACTGAGCTCACTCAGAAGGAACAGCCCAAGGAGAAGGTATTACCTCCATGATTCTCAGCATTTGCTGATGTTTTTCAGAAACCTCCTGATGGACAACTCCCTCCCTCTCAGTTGTTCGACCATACAATCAGATGCAACAAATTAAAATCCCCCCTCTGAAATGTTTTATCTATATCTCATTGAGTATGTGCTCAATTCACATCATTGTTGGTGCTGTGAGCTGCTGGGATAGGGGCCAATGCATCCCCACACACCACAGGCGTCCTGGATGCCCATGCCATGCACACAAACACAAAGAATTGAAATCCCCCCCTGGAATGCTTCAATCATACCTTTCGTATGTATCATCTCCTCAAACTCCCGTAACGTGATGGGATCGATGTTGAGCTCCCACTTGAGGTACTGGCACATCTCCTTCTCCATGTGATTGATCTCTCGCAGTTGGAACATGCCTTGGGCAACGATAGACCAGGACTTGTTGGAGTAGGTGTCATCGCAGATCACCTTGGATGCGAGCATGAACATGGTGACAAATAAGCGGTGACCCAAGGATCCCCGAGCGGTCGGGAAATGTGCCTTGAGTCGCTGCAAGAGCACGAGTGTGGCGAACGTGACGGATGAATGCAGTTTCGTTCTGAGACGTACGCTATGAAGTAGGGGAGCTTGACATTCGAATTGGCCGATGAAGGGGGGTACTCGGGACAGGCGAACTTGGTGGTTATGAAGCGAGCGCATAACTTCGAGGTTTGCTTGCGAGCGTAAAAGGGATCCTGCCAACTTGATGTGAGCTGGGTCAAGGGCGGTTTGGTAGAGGGTACCTGGATACTCGCTGAGAAAAAATCCCAGGCCAGACGTGGACACAGAGGCTCACCGGTGGTGGATACATTACGTGATACAAGAGTGGGATGCGTTATGAGTGATGTACGGGGGTGTTGAAATGGAGAATTTGGCATTTGGGTTGGGTTGGTGTACTAGTAGAAAAACATGAGAAAGTAGTTGCTCGTTGCGCACAGACACACTGAACCAGAGTCTTACAAATCTCGTCTCCGCAGCCTCTTGGACGTCGGCCAGCCCCCACCCCAGGAGCAGCGCAAATTCCAATCTGGTATGTGTCTGCGTGTCACTCCCTCTATCACATCCAATGCTCACCTCAACGCAGGAAAGATCATAATTCAAGCAACATGAACTAGCAATTCCATGCCATAGATGCTGTCTGTGAAGCAATGTTGATGACCATTCTGTGATCAAAATTCTATTTTGCTAATGGCTGCTGGCATGGCTGTCCTAGAAGGCCATCACACACTCTAACCAGACATGGCCGTCTTGGAAGGCCACTCATACTTTGCATGACTGGTCTCAGAGATCACACATGTGGAGCCAACCAGCATGCCATTCTGGAAGGCCAGCTGACCATGAACTAAGTGCCATGGCTGTCATGAAAGCTAATATGCTACTAATAATAATGATTATAGTTTCAAGATATGGATATGACTTATGTTGTGACTCGTATGATATTCGGAAATCCCATGAAGTATGTGTCAATAATAAACAACAACAACAACAGCATTAATTGTCATTATTTTCTGATGACTCCTCTTCCTCTTCTTGCATTAAGAGTTTCTTCCAATATTGTGGAAACTCTCGTGTGAATCTCTCAAATTCTCTATTGACTTCCTCCATGTCTGCAGATATGGGTTCACGAGGCCAAGGTTGCCGGAACAGCTCAGGTGTTGGAGGAGCATCTGGATGGCCAACCCCATAGTGTGGAGGAGAGCCTGGAGGAATTCGAATGGGAAATAGTGGTGTTGATGAATCTGAGTTGATAGCTGAGTCAACATCCTCAGTTACTCTTGATGCGCCATTGTCCAGATTTGACATAAGTAGCCCCTCATCCTCCGAGCTTGAAGTCAACTCTATAACTCCAAGATTGATGGATGGACCAACAGATTTCTTCTCAGTCTTCACTTTGGGTCTTGCTTCTTCTGAGAAAGATATCAGTCTGTCAAGATACATTTCATTCTCTGAGCTTGAAGTCAACTCTATAACCTCGTGATGGATGGATGGACCAAAGGACCGCTTGATTCGAGGTTTTGCTTCCTTCAGAATGGATGAATCATCACTGGATGACTCTGCTGGTTCTGAGATGTGATCAGCTCTGGAAGCTATAGTGTTTGTTGGATATGTGCACAGGAATGGATGTGGTAACCCTAAGGAGCAGAACCTTGGATTGATTGCAATCTGTGGGCCAGCTGGATTTTGTCCTTTTGGAAGAGAAAACCAGCCTCTTCCCATCTGAGGTCTTGTTGACCACATTCTGTCTGAACCAGTGTATGGGATCCAGACAAGTTCATCCAGTTTAGTCTTCACTGCAGCACGAACCCTGCTTTGTGAATGAGCAGTCAAGGTATCAAGGAGCTTGAGCCATTCATCAAAGTATGTGCTTTTTTTGAAGTTTTGACCTCTAACTTTTGGGGGTTTGGATGGAAACAAGCGATCGAAGTGTATTCTCCATTGCTGTTCAGCACAAAAGGTGTATTGAACCGCGATGAAGGGTAATGCTGAGGATTGATAAAGGGCTTCTATTGCTTCTTGAGCTCGTAAGTTCTTTGGAATGGTAGTCCAAGCACCCTCTGTTGCTGCCTTCTTATTTGGAGATTTGTCTATCATGTCATAAAAGAATTGATCCATGATGGTCTTCACTTTTGTGACAACATCTTGGTCATCTTTTGTGTTTCCTGTGAGGATATCGAATGCATCCCAATTGCCACCACCATGCCAAGCAAAATGGTTGACATCAGGTCCTCTCATTCTCTGAGTTGGACGTGTGTTCAGGTCTTGCAAAAGGTCCTCATTGACAGTTGGCAATGTATGATCTTGGGGTCTAATGTTATCCACATGCAACATAGGACGTTTTGATCGGTTGGATGTCCGTTCTGTGTTTGCCATGGTGCGAGACATAGTATGGGATGCAATGCCGATGACATGTCGGGCTTCATCCAGTGACAGCTTGAATGCTTGCTGAATGGCCTTGTCGGAGATGGCTTTGTGATATGGGAGGCGAAAGGTTCCACTTTCATTGATGATGATATCACAGACAAAATACAGTCCAGTGTCATACATGAGTGGTGACACTGCATCGAGATCATCATTATCCTCTTCAGGATCATAATCATCATAGTCCTTTGGGACATGTTGACACACTTCACTTGCCAGTGTCTCGTAGTTGTCTTCTGGTCAACGGAAGAGACCATTGAGAAGCCAAATCATGATACCACCGAGGCCAATGGCACAATCAGATTTCCTATCATGGCTCCTGCTGTGATAAAGGTTCTTGATGACCATATGGATTGCAGCCAAACAATACCATTTGAACAACCTACATGATAGCAGGTTGATTATGACCTCTCAAATGGTGTGGACAGAATGAATAACATAACATACCACTATGTCTTTGATGGAAATGACACAAGACATCTATCCATAATCTCCTGTGGCACATGAACAAGTGTCTCAGATGCTCGAGCCATGTTAACATGGACTTCAACAAGGGCACAACCACCCTGAGGAAGTTCTTGCATTTGAAGGTGGTTTTGCGGAGTGGGATTGGCAGAACCTGTACACTGGAAAATGATTTTACTCATTTTCTCCACCTTCATGATGATGTCTTCCAACCCTTCCGTCGTCAATAGGCTGTCTGGCTTGATGGAAGAGAATAAGCCAGGATGAAGTTGGTATGAGACTGATTTTTCCGTCGTATAGGCCTGAATATAGGTTACTTGGTCTGCATTTCCTTTTTTTCCAGGTGAACAACGAAAACCTGTGAGATCCAAGAGATGCATAGTATGATTGAAGAAGAATTTCTTGCTCCTAGGTAGAGTATTGACAATGTCTTCATCCTCTGACAGTAGACAATGCTGCAAGAGGGTTTGATGGCCTTGGTCACGCCAAGTTGTGACATGATCCAATGCACCAAATTCGAGGCCCACATCAATGTACCAGTCCTCTGGATTGATTCTTGCGAAATCTAGGCATTCGGTGAACTTCTGATATGCAAGTGTGCGATCAAGTGCATGGAGTGGATCATGAATGGTGGCGGCCTTCCATCCACGGAGTTCATGGTGAAAGTAAGCGTCACGGAAGTATGGTCATAAACGAGTCAATCTGTCAATGTATTGACAACCAAAAGTATGCAGAAGGACTTGGGGGATGTCCAACGAGCCTTCACGGATTTGACCTCTTTTGTCTCTGTAAAGATTGAGGGCACCTGAATAACTAACTGGCCAGTGCAAAGACATCGTGTCCAAATGCTCGATGACCAATGGACAGAGACAATGATCATAGATGGCTTGTAGGTCTTGAGTTGGTATAGCCCTGGACTGATCAGGCTGATACATGCAGGGCAGAAAGACACGAATGACTGAACGAGTGGCGATCTTTCCGAATGCAAAATTGGGAATCTTATACATGGGAACCCATTTTTCTTGGCCCTATGAGAGTGTAGGATTAATGACTGAAAGTTTGAAATGACAAACAAAAGACTTGCAAGATGATATGCCAAACCGAGCATATGATTGTTTGTTTTAAGGGTCATTCTGAAAGAGGGGATTGGACAGAGCTCTACATGCTGATTGTAGGGAAGATCCCTGGAGATGCCGATCATGGAGTCAAAGTCGCGTGTGACTGAATAACGTATGTTGTTGTGAAGGCTTTGGAAAGGATTGAGAGTGATGTGTTTGGGAATATGATCTTCTGTGTAAGTACGACCAGCAAGAACGAATCTGTAAAATGTTTTGGCAGCACACTGCTCCTGTTCATTGGTTGTGGTTTCCTGGAGATTGATGAAAAGAGTTTTTGCTACATCGCAGAAATCTTGAAAACCAAGCTGAAGTGCATCGACTTCTCTGTCATCAGGGTAGGGTCTTCCTTGAAACTCGTCTATCTCTGGCATGTAATCATGGAAAGGCTCATTTGCCATTGTGGATGGATTGTTGTTGTTGTTTCTGTTCTTCAGTGGTGTGCGTAGTTAGGTGATGCAATTGGAGTGGTGTTTTTTGATTGTTTGAGGGGGGAAGGGAAAGGAAAAAGAGAATCAAAATATCGACTGACTGGTATTTGATGCAATTCTTTAGCAAGCTCAGGGCTAGGACCATTTGATTTTGGGTCAGGGTGAGCATCAACCCTTAATTACATTGTCAGGGTTAGCAAAGTTGCAATGGAAGGAGTCGGAGGTGATGCATTGCATTAATGTAACCTTTTTTGGCATGGATTGTAACCTCATCGGAAGGTGGTTGGAATACTGGTTTGAATGGTCAATATGCATGTATGCTATTTGAATTTGATCTGAATGATCTTGTTACACAGTGCTAACCAGAGAACCTAATGCTTGTGCAATACATATGTGTAGTGATTCAAAAGGTGCTGAGGCCATCCGGGACGGCCACCCTCTGTCGGGAGCAATTTGCATTATGGATGCTGCATGAGGCATCACGTAACATCCGATATCAACATGTTCTTGTGGCCGGCAGTCCGAGCGGCCATCCAGGACGGCCATTTGGCATGCAAGAACGTAACCGAGCGAATATCACTTATCAACTATGTTTGATGAAATATATCATCAGCCTAATTATGGTGAGGAGGTTGTACAAAAACTTCACACATCACATATTTGTATTATAACTTGCAAACCACAAGAGATTGCAGATACTGTTATTACATCAAAGTGGTCATTTGACATGATGTACATTCATGGAAAAGAGTGGTAATGAGAACGTAGGACAGTATACATGTTGAATGAAAGTCATAGGACGTGAAGGACACACGGGGAATCATTGTATGGAGCAAGGCAAATTCGACCAACGCAAAGTTACTTACGACGACCATATACCTTCTTTGCCCTAGATTTTCCGCCACTGCCATCTTTGAGCTTTCCAAGCTGACCTTCATGACTGATCGGAGATTTAGCGCGAACTGGTTCTGGCGCAGCGCGGTGAGGTAACGGATAAGATGTAGATGCTTCAACCTCGCTCTGCATGTTCGGAACATCAGAGAGCGGTGAAGACAGGGTGGTCATCATAGGTGCAGTCGAGGCAGGATGATCGATCATCAATGGAGAGGGCGAGGCAGGAGGGTCCAAAAGTCCTTGCCAAGCCATCATTGCATCAGTGCTTGGTGAATTCTGTCCACCTGGTGCATTCAGCGCCTCGAGGATTGGATCATATGCATCGTCCTGCATAAAAGTGTCTTCATGAAGCTGGGATGGGGCAACCGACAAATTGGAGGGACTGGCAGATGGTTACTGAATGACTGACGCAACATGGATGGCAGAGTCATCCATGTGCATTGATTCTGCTGCTTTTGCCAACGATGCGTCTTCGCCGATTGAATCTACATCTGCGCGAGTATTCTGATGCTTTTTCTTCCGAGACTTGTTTGCTGGCGGTGTCGTTGGGGAAGCTGCTCGTTTTGTCACCTTCGCAGATCGTTTCGGCTTCGGTTTTGCCATCGACCCGCTGGCTGCTGGCTCAGGTTGCACATTAGCCTGCTGCAGCGTTTCCTCATCCTCAGAAATGGTCGTTGCAATGTATTCGCCTTCTTCATTATCGTCTCACACACGCTGCTTGCCTTTTTGATCAGCTTGACCTCGACCGCGACCATGCCCTCACCCATGACCGTGAGACATCGATTTTGTCCTTTGTTCGACGGTCTGCATGTCATCTGCGGACAGAGCCAAAGACAGAATGCTCTGTCCATCATCGTCATCGCCTCCATCAAAAAGTCACTCTAAAAATAATATAGTGTTATTAAGCAAACAAGCTCCCGAAACAATGTGCCATGTACAGATCGAAATGTCGGAATTGATGAACACGTTGTGAAGTTGTCCTTTGGCGAATGATAAATTGTTCAAGAAGACGTCTGGGGTCCCGAGAGCGATAAGCCGATAAAAAATGACTTGCTTGCTTTGTGGGTAGTGGAAGATGCGCCCTCTGAGCTGCTCATCGTCAAGGGCCGACCACATAGTGTCCTGAAAAGTAGATATTAGCGATGTTGTTGATTGCAGGAGATAAATACGTACCACCATAATCATGATGTTTGTGAATGCGAGATTTAACCCTACAGCGCCAACGTGAGACAATACCAATACTTGATACCCTTCCTTCCCAGTGGACTTGCGGAATGCGTCGAGTGCACTCAGTCGCTTTTTGACCGACATCCTCCCATTCAATTCGATGGCCTTGATATTGTACAACTGCAGAATCTGCAGACGATGTCACGATTAGCAAATAGTGCTATAATATGTTATGTTATGTTATGTGATGAATAACTTACATCTAATAGAGCACCATTGGATGAGGGAAACACAGAGAAGACAACAATCTTGTCCGGAAGCTCAAATTTCTGTGGGTCCGCGGTACGTGTTGGGTCCGGAATCAGCGTGTGACCATCTTCATCCATCATGAACGGCTGTCATCCATCTTCTTCGAGATGGAGCTTTACTAGTTGTGCAAGGGTATCCAGCTTGATCATTTTGATCTTCTCCCAGTTATCCATCGTCTTCGGATTCACCCAATGTTCCTCGGCTTTTGGATTGAGTCTGGGATGGAGCATTGATCATCGAAATTCAATGTAAAAATGCTGAGACAAAAAGTGTTAGTAAATCCATCCATTGCAATCGCAGACGACGGTATGGCCATCGAGGACGGCCACCACTCGCGATGAGATTGGATCACGTGCCATCCCAAAAGTGCAGCCGTTCGACACGGCCATATGTGACGATGGAAGGATGAACAACTATTTTCACTTACTTTGCCTGTGTCTGAGCCAGCATTCAGGTTTTCTGCAACCAAATCCTTCGCAAACCTATGAAGGGCTGCCTGTTCCCACTCCAACATCTTCACTTTGAGGTTTTGCTCGAAGTACGGTCACATACTGAACAACTTCTCGCCATCTGGATTGATGGACTTGATCGTGCGCCGAATGATGTATCTTGCGAATCGTAATCTGAACGTACCCATCCATGTGTCCAGCACCTTGGGCACTTCCATTGTTGGGGTCGCCTTGTTAGAGCCACCAGTCAAGACGCCGTGAAGAATTGAGCCTTCCTTTCCTGCTTTGTTGAGTGCTGTTCTATCAACGCGTGCTGCTCGAGCCATCTCGCGAGTGAGCCGTGGGAGCTCGTCGTCATCACCGAAGCCTTCGATACCCATCCATTGACCCATAATCAAGAGATCCTGCAATATCATAATTCAGAGAGCACCATTCAAACCTGATAAACAACATGGCTCACCTGGGGCTTTGTCGTCACTGGCGTTGCCATCAGCACAACGACAGTCTGCGACTTCTCTCTAAGCCCACGGTATGCTGCATGCGCAAGATTGTGTTTGCGCGCAGAATGAGCTTCGTCCACGATGAAAAAGTTGTATTGGCGACCGTATACAGTCAATGGTGCGTTCATATCATATCATCCTTGGTCGACTCTGGGCTTGCAGTACTCTGATTTGTCAACAAGATTGAAAGCAGCTTGAGCGTCAGACTGCACAGCCTAAATCATTTGATTGGTTTCACATTCAAGTCAATATAAATATTGATCACTTACCGTGGTGACAGCGAGAATAATTCGATGGCACTCATTATGCCTGCTTTGGCCGTACACCTCAACCCACCAATCCTTGCGACTCTCAACTCGGCTGACATATGGCAGAATATCAAACGAGGCTGGCAATAAGAATTGTTTTATCTCCTGCTCCCACTGTGCGCGGAGATTGACTAGTGTCATGATCATATGTGGAATATTGGGAATATTCCCATCATCAGTTGTGAATCGGCGGCCAGCTATGTTGTGATAAACATTGATACTTGAACATCTAAATATCCAAATTACTCACCAAAATCACCAGGAAATTGCTTCTTGACCTCAAAATGCTTGCGATAATATGTCAAACAAGTGATAGCACCAATCGCTTGCATTGTCTTGCCCAGACCGACGCCGTCCATCAACATGACCAGCTTGTTGTCGAAAATACGTTGCAATATCCTGTAAATACCCACCAATTGATGCCAGCGAGGCTTAAGTGGGCACCGTCCTTGAGTAGAGTCTTTTAGCCATTTCTGACCCTCTGCGCTCCATGGATCAACGAATGCGTCAGGATCAGTCCATTCCTGAAAAAACGGAATTTTCACATCTGGTAAGCTGAGCTTCACCCAGAGTTCGTCTTCAGTGAATCCATTGAGATCTTCGACGCCCTCACTCCAATTGTCGAGCAGAATGGAATCGTCTAACTTGAGCTCAACTCGCTGTGTTTCGTCATCAGACGCATGATGTCTTCTATGTCTTCTTTGCTCGCGAGATTGCGCAATGCATCCCATACAACCTTGGGTAACCCTGTCAACAATATTAAAATATTGTGGTCTACTGTTGGCTTCACAGATGATTAAATATGCATCAAACTTACACTTCATTTTGTCCGGATCGGAATCGTCATGGGTGATCTCGGCGAGCATTGCTTCCATGTCAGCCTGGTACTGCTTGAGCTCGTCCTGCGACTCTGGGTCATCATACTTCGTCAGCAACTGCACCAGTGGCCGCACATTCTTCAGAAATTGTCTGATTTGCACTACAGTCGGTTTAGCACCCTCTGCAGTAAGTGCTACGACCCATCAGTATTCAATGCACGCTGATTCATAATTGCACTCACCTAGCCAGGCCTCTTTGACAATCTTCACATCACGGTTGATTCTGCCCATGTCACGTCGCACAGTCTTTCGATATCGGTTCCACGATGCAACCAAAAGTGAGCGAACGAATTTGCCAACATCGGGTTTGAGAAGGTTGCTTTTCCCCCAATAAATGGCCTGCCCCATCAACTGTTCGGCCAATGTTTTCTGACAATCCATCACCATCGCTGCTTTGATAGTTGGTAGCTGTATGCAATCATCAATAAACCTGATCGTATTTACACAACACTGAACTTACTTTTCATGTTTCGAGATCCCACATAATCTGGTAAGGGCTGCGTCCAGCAGTGTACAAAACGTCGTCAATAATGCAATTGATGCCCCAATGACCCTGTTGATTCTTGATGAACTGAGCCCAACTAGAGCATCCCTCAGCCTCATTATCAGTCTTCTTCGTCGTCACGAAAGCATCCTGACCCTCCAGGTCGCCCGCCATTGACCAGGTCTTCTTGGCAAACTGTTTCACTTTGTTCGCGACCCTATTAGTCCATTCAGCGACATTAGATGATCGTCCAGTTTCTATTGCGTTTTCGTCTGTTTGCTAGGGTTCACCGTCAACTTTCGTAATCGATTGCCATGTCGGTGTCGTCCATGGCAGACCTTCGGTATTGCCAAGCATGAGCAGCGCGGTGGTGAGTGTTTGAGATGGCATTCTATAATACCTCGATTGATTTCACCGTAGAATTCACCAAGTGTGTGAGTGATAGGAGAATGGAAAAGGGAAAAGGGAAATTGATCCAACAGAGAAAACTGGACTGAATTATATACATAGTCAGAGTGCAAAATAGCTACACCACCGGGCTGCATGCCATAGCATATGTATTGTCCACATGGTGTCCACACTTCATAAGCAATCAATGGAAACATGCGTTGTCCACCTTGTCAGTCATCAACGGGGTTTATTATTATGCCCCTATAAGGGAACCCATTGCCTACCGATCATTGATCAATCATTCTTGTTCACGTTCACTTATATGGAGCTGCGATTCTCCATAGGGTTACCTAAGTATAATCTAGATCAGGCACAAATCGATACTGATCATCGTTGCCTTTTGAAAATGTCGATCATGCTTACATGTATTGAATGTATTGATTCGGATGTACATTGATTTAGAGGTTCCAATTAATTCACTACACAATGTGGCAAACTTTCACTGTGTGACGCACCTAGTGGCCGTCTAAGACGGCCACCCCATGCTGTGTGTTTTTACAAGATGATCACCAAGGGTCTCACAATGCATAGTGCGGCGGCCGTCCAGGACAGCCACCCCACTCCTGGATGTTGCTTCACCTCACCTGTCGCTTCAATCATTATTTTTCTTCTGAATTCCCATTGCACTAACCTCCCCCAACAACAACAATGTGCTCCAAACTGCAAGAGATCATCTAAAAATGAAGAGGGAGATGCACAAACAATTTATGAGGGATGGGAGCTCCAGTTAGGTTACAGGAGTGCGAGAAGATGATATGCAAATATTTCGTTCGTCTCACTTCCTATCCATATACATCCTGCTGCCAATGAAGACGACACCACCAACCCACAAATACCTTCGCAGCACCATTGAGAATCAGTCACCACATGTGGAAAATCCAGCTTTCTTGCTTGCTTGCAATGTAGCAGGAGATCAGTCATAATCATGTATTATTAAGACTTCGTACATTATGACGACAATCAATAGGTATGACACACCTAGTCAAGCCATCATTCATTTCTGCTGAACATGTCTTTTCACACAGCATCTATTATAACCTCTCCGTTCATGTATTCCACACATTCTGTGACCACTGTTAAAATTCTCCATATCACCACATCATCAGCATCCCTAGCTTCTTCACCTACCCCACCACGTATCCTGGACCAGGCTACAATGATTGCTTCCATCCCATTTTTGCTGACCCAAGGCCGAGGCTATTCCCATCGTCTATTCCAAAGATGCTTATGTTAAGGCATACACTATGAAATGAGGGAACTGGACATTCAAAATTGTCTGATGATCGGTGATGCTCGAGATGGGTGGGTTATCGAGCAAGTGCATAACACTTGGCAATAGTTTGGAAGCAAATACTGCTACAAGGAGTAGCCGTACTGGAAAAATGCCCACACAACATCGAGAAGTGGCTTCTCTGTGAATATATATCCATTGAGGCAGGATGGCCATCCTCGAAGGTCATCTTAACCGTGCTAGGAGCGAGTGCCTATACGGCCTAGCGGAAAGCTTTGATTGGCGTCCAGGTATGGCATACCCTCCTGCTGCGGACAACATTCACAGGTCCGAAAGAGTATCAGTTGGTCATTGAACATATTGCGTCCACTGACACACTCGACCCAAAGTAAGCGCTCTCCACAACTAATGCCGACCGCCCAGCCTGACCAGCGGGTAGCACAGAATGGCAACTTATCCGAGAGATGATCAAGTACAAGACAGTCCAGGTGTGCCATAGCAGATTCTTACTTTCTGGTGTTCACCTTGAACGTCTGTCTATAGAATATTGCATTATTCCTTGCCGACGCTGCTCAGCCCATGGAGCCTCCAAAACCTGCCACAGAGATGGTAGACAGCTCAGGAAATTTGAGGTTGCCTCCTTTTCCTCCTCGCAAGCCCAATGAAATGAAACCTCACGACATACCCAATGCTTGGATGAATCAGGATGAAGCAAATGAAATGAAGCTACGTATTTTTCAACAACTCCATGAATTTGAAGAGTACGTTGGAAAGGTTACTGTGAATTCGCTGAAAACGGTGAACCAGTTATCCGCCATTTACTATCCAACGTGTGTGTGAGCTCTGCGTATATCCCAAGCAACACTACAAGTTTATCGGCAAGTATCTTCGTGCAGTGGAGAAATCACTTCTGGTCACATCCACATGGGATGCATTCCCTGTGGAACCACCTCAAAACGGGGTCTCAATGCGTGCATTTCCAGGTGGTCCATCACAATCCACTCCCACAACTCCAATATTGTGGCCTAGTTCATTCTTGCACGATGATGCAAGACGCTCCATATCACACAAGCCCACCACCATCGCCACTCACACTTGCCGCAATGGAAATAGGTGGGGAGATGGAGTCTCTCGATGAAGCGATGCCACAGCGAGTGATAGGGCTCGTAGACGAACTTGATGACCCAAGTTCAGGACATATGAATGATCATCCGACAGCAATCACCTCCGTGACAACCATCAGGTTGCATTCATTCTTGGAAACACTGGAGACCAGGTTCGTGAGAGGAAGTGGGGATCAGTCCAGAGGGGATGAAGAGCAAAAGATAACGGTAGACAAGGCAGATGATAAAGAGAACAAAGTTTGCTTCAAAAAAGTCGTCTATGCACCAAAACAAATCACTCATCTTTCAGGACATAAAAACCTTCTTACAAAGTAAAAGACGCACAGAACGTGATGACTATGAGAGGTTGCCCTTCATCTTTGCAAGTAAAACGTTAATATGTAGCTTCATGTCATAGCTTCATGTTTGGTTGGCGAGGATTCTGTCCCGCAGTAACTTTTCCACCACGGGGTTGGCAGAAACCGTTCATACCATGGGTGAAGAAAGGCAAATTCAGTGTGCCAGGTAAACCTATTATCTACATTCCCTCATGTAAATCTGTGTGAATATCCCCTCCAATACAATCAACTTATTGGCTAGCAGCATTCTGCCAGGCTAACGGCCGTCCTGGAAGGCCAACCCACACATGAGCGGCATTGCTGTGGAACACAGCCACCTCACAGCCACCATATACTGCACAGCCACATCATGCACCGGGTACACAAATGGTGAAAGCAGTGTGGCAGAGCACAGCCACATGATGATACAAGGCAGATGTGGCCGTCCTGGACGGACACCATACAAGGGCGTGCGTTAAGACATTGACCTGAGCTGGGTGATCTATAAAGTAATCATCAACAGATCCAATCATAATAAACAATGATACAAAATATGGTCGGATTGTCTTGTCATGAAAGAAAACTGCAAATAAAATGTTCAATCCCATATAGGCTTACCTTTAAGAATAAGTAATTGAATAAATCACATCACAGGGGCTTTCCATATATAGAGCAATTGCCATATACAGAACCCCAGGATAGGGTTGTAGGGGGCTAGGGTTGAACCCTAGGAGGCCTCATAAATAGTGTCATTACGGTCCAGACCGTACTTCTCTTCAACAGCAGGCGATGGATGGAAGGTGGACAGGATGTTCCAGATGCCACCACCGTGTGACTGTTCGTGCAGCTTCACAGCTTCCTTGATGTGACTTGCTTCCTGGTCCACTGCCGCAAGTTCCACCTTACACGAGTCCAGCTGGAACAGCGCATCTCCTTCGGAGTCTGTGAGGCACTTCCTGCCTAGAAGTGTCTTCAGAATCTCCAGCTCTTCTTTGTTCACTGTGGCATCATGCTTGCGGTATTCTTGCATGCTAATGAGTAGGATTTTGTGCTGCTCAGCGGATCTGACCTCTGCCATACTAAGAGCGGCGCGGAGGGCGACACACTGACGATCTGCAAGCTTAGACATATATATGTTCTGTAAAATATTCTGGGGAATTTTCCTGAGACCATGGACAAAATATTCCTTAGCCTGAGCAGGTATAGGTCAGCCAGAACAAACGGAATGTTACAGGACATACTCATCGCGTATCCTCTAGGGTCCTAGGAGATGGAGAGGACAGTCCAAGTGAACGGGACACCAGGCATATTTCCAGAGGTGTGGCCCTGAGTAGCAGGGTGTACGGATTAGGGACTGTCATGGGTGAACCCATGGGTGTCCAAGGTCATACCCACACCCACACCCACCACTTCACCCACACCCACATTGTGGGTGTGGGTTTTCACATGGGTTTGAAAAATTCGACCCATGGGTGTACCATGGTGGGTTTCACCCATG
>JBBPOF010000636.1:0-17719 GCA_038091315.1 Porphyrellus cyaneotinctus | reverse complement strand
ATCGAACCGTTCTGTCGTCGCACAGACCCTACCCCGAACCCCTTGAACGTAAGACGAGGTGCCTCTTCGTGAGTGCCCCCTTACACCACAACCATTGAACATCGAAACACACCGACAAGCCCCTCACATACGGGCTACCGAAGACGGTTTAACTACTCGCCGCCGTCCTTACCCTCTGACCTAGACACCGACGAGTCCTACGCTAGTGACTCCTCCGAATCCATCGAAGAACCCCCGAACCCATTCACACGTGCACTATCCCCCATGTCCACCTCGAAACCTACTGAACTGCGCCTTGGCGCCCCCGAACCCTTTGACGGAGACTATGAGAAGGCTATCCCCTGGCTCAACACTGTCTCCATTTATCTCCTCGTAAACAAAGACGTATACACCAACGACGCGAAACAAGTGGGCTTTGCCCTCTCGTTCATGACCAAAGGAGCCGCCCAGACGTGGGCCGCCACCTATCGCACCCAATGCCTCGACGCCACCCCTCCCTCACTCGGGACATGGGAAGACTTTAAAACCAAGTTCAAGGAAGCCTTTGAACACCACGACGTCATCGGAAAGGCCATCTATTGGCTCTCTACCACCCGCATGATCAAGAAAATGAAGGGTAACCGCGAAACATGGGAACCCTCCCTCGTCGAATACAACGCCCAATTCCGAAACAAAGTAGCAATCTCGAAAATCGCCGCCGATGATGTCCTCATCGGATACTACGCCGCCGCCATCCCCTCCTGGATCATGAGACGTATCATGACCGCCGACACCGTCCCCACCAAAATCACCGAATGGTACACTAGAGCAGAAAAGTACCAGACCCAATCGGACCGAGCTGATGAAATCGCCGGCCGAAAGAACCTGAACCGGGCCTTCCGCCCTTTCCCCACGCAAAACCATTCCACCCCCGCTCCAAAAGACCCTAACGCTATGGACGTCGATGCCGTCCAGATCACTAAACTCACCCCCGAAGAACGCAAACGCTGCCGTGATGAAGGCCGTTGCTTCAGATGCCGTCAGAAAGGACACATGTCCTCCGCCTGCACTGGCACTATCACCACCCCCACCCCGAAGAAGAAAGTCCAGAAGGTCTCCAGAGAACCCAAGGACGACACTCCCAAGCTAGAAGAAGTCGAAGAAGACGAGGACGATGAGATGACCGTCCGCCAAGTCTCCTTCGCCTCCCAGGATTTTTGAAAAGGGAAGATCTGTCGACGCAATCTTCCCCTTCCGTATTCACGTATGCTCCTGTACTAGTACGATCTGAAACCAAAGCAATCCGAATCCCCGTTCAACTCATCGTACCCTCGCACACCATGAAAGTCGTCGACACCCGCACGCTCATAGACAGTGGTGCAGAAATCTCCTGCATTGACTGGGCCTTCGTCAGGAAGAATAAACTTCCTACCACCCGCCTCCCCGAACCCATCCTCATCCGAAACGTAGATCAAACCGACAACAAGGGAGGACGAGTCCTCTTCACTACCGACCTGTTCCTTAATATCGAAGGAATAGCCCAACGCATCAAGTTTTACGTCATGAATTGCGGAAAAGAAAACATCATACTCGGACTCCCCTGGCTTCGCAAAGCAAACCCCACCATTGACTGGGCCAGGCGTACCCTCTCCCTCTCCGAATCCATTGACGAATCCAAAACCCTGTACACCCTCTTCGCTGCTGATGACAAACGACACAACGAACGTTTCGTCAAACCCGCTCCCCCACCGCGACACGTCCACGTCACCCCAGAAACCGACCAAGAACTCTATGACTTCCTTGGAGTAGAATCTGAACAACAATGGAATCACCGCGCCACTCAAAACTACGCCCTCTATCGCGTAATCGCCGCCGGAGCCAAAACGGTCAACCGATTCGTCAAATGTGACGGACGAATCATCCCTTCCTCCACCATCGCGAAACTCACCCGTGCTACTGAATTGGCTATGGCTGCCGAACTAGCCAAACCCAAACCCGTCCTTCCCCCTGAATACGAGGAATTCTCCTCCGTCTTCGACGAACCCTCCGCCGGACAACTCCCTCCTGTTAGAACGTATGACCACGAAATCAACCTGAAAGAGTCGTTCACCCCGAAAATCGGAAAACTCTACCCCCTTTCCCCAGATGAACGAGAAGCCACCGAAAAGTTCCTTGACGAAAACCTCGCCTCTGGGAAAATACGCCCCTCGAAGTCCCCACAAGCTGCTCCTTTCTTCTTCGTCAAAAAGAAAGACGGCAAACTTCGTCCCTGCCAGGACTACCGCTACCTCAACGAACACACCGTCCGCGACGCTTACCCACTTCCCCTCATTGGTGACCTCATTGACAAACTGAAAGGCGCCAAAGTGTTCACGAAGTTCGACGTCCGCTGGGGCTACAACAACGTCCGTATCAAGGATGGTCACCAATGGAAAGGCGCTTTCCTCACCCACAAAGGACTCTTCGAACCTATGGTAATGTTTTTCGGCATGACCAACTCCCCCGCCACCTTCCAACGATTCATGAACGACTCCTTCCGCGATATGATAGCAGAAGGATGGCTTGTGATTTACATGGACGACCTCCTCATCGCCTCCCCCGACGACGCCACCCACACAGAACGCACCAAGAGAGTCCTTGAACGCATGAAGGAACTAGACCTCCACCTTCGACTCGAAAAGTGCAAATTCGCTGCCTCCGAAGTAGACTACCTCGGAATGATCGTTAAACCTGACTCCCTCTCTATGGATCCCGTCAAACTCGACGGAATCGCCTCTTGGCCCACTCCCTCCACCGTCAAACAGGTCCGGTCGTTCCTCGGTTTCGCCAACTTCTACCGTCGGTTCATCCAGAACTACTCCACCGTCGCCCGTCCCCTCATTGACCTCACGAAACTCAACCAAAAATGGGATTGGTCCCCCGCCGGTCAGAAGGCCTTTGATTCCCTCAAAGCCGCGTTCCTCAGTCAACCCGTACTCCGTCTCCCTGATCCTTCTGCCCCCTTCGCAATTGCCACCGACGCCTCCAAGTATGCCACTGGCGGCATCCTCCTGCAAGCCGACACCAATGGCGAATGGCACCCTTGCTCCTACCTCTCCCAATCCCTTTCCCAGGCTGAACGGAACTACGACATCTACGACCGAGAACTCCTCGCGATCATCCGCGCCCTTAAAACGTGGCGACATTACCTTCATGGCTCCCCCTTCCCCGTCCAGACGTTCACCGACCACAAGAACCTCACGTACTTCCGCCAACCACAAAATCTCAACCGACGGCAAGCCCGTTGGCTCCTCGACTTATCCGACTTCGACCTCAAAATGATCCATGTTCCCGGATCTTCCCTCGCTGGGCCTGATGCCCTCTCCCGCCGTCCTGATCATTTCCCCACGTCCGACCTTGACAATGAAGGTACCACTCTCCTTCCCCCTTCCCTTTTCGTTCGCGTCATCGACGCTGCCATGCGAAATCATATTCAGAAATACGGAAAGGATGACCCCTTCCTCCTCACTGCTCTCCAGGCCATCAACGAAGACATTCCCCCTCCCTTCCGCTCCCGCCTCGCCGATTGGCAACTCCGCGACGGCGTCCTCACCTATATGGACCGTATCTACGTTCCCCCTTCCGACGATCTCCGCCGTGACATTCTCCGTCGCTGCCATGACCACGAAACCGCTGGCCACCCCGGCTTTATGAAAACCCGCCAACTCGTCTCTGCGGAATACTGGTGGCCAGGCCTTCCCCAATTCGTTCGCAAATACGTGGAGGGCTGTGCAGTGTGCCAAGCCAACAAGGTCAACATGCACCCCACGTGTCCCCCCCTATCACCTATCAAATCCTCTGCTTCTCGCCCGTTCCAACAGATCTCCTGTGATCTCATCACGGATCTCCCTGAATCCAACGGCTTCGATTCCCTTTTAGTCGTGGTGGACCACGGCCTTACTAAGGGGGTAATTCTTTGCCCTACCAAGAAAACTATCTCCGCCGAGGGTGTCGCTGCCCTCTTCTTCCATAAAGTCTTCAAACGGTTCGGTCTCTATGACAAAATCATCTCCGATCGCGGTCCCCAGTTCGCCTCCTCCTTCGCCAAAGAGCTTGGCCGTCTTCTGAACTACGACCTCTCCCTTTCCACCGCATATCACCCCCAATCCGATGGAGAAACCGAACGCGTCAATCAGGAAATTGAAACCTTCCTGAGGATCTATTGCGGATCTCATGTTACCTCATGGGCCGATTCTATTACCCACGCCGAATTCGCTCACAACCACCGCCCTCACTCCGTCACCGGTAAAACCCCCTTCTATCTCATGCTAGGCTATGAACCCCGTGCCCTTCCGTCTGTCCTTCCGGAATCCTCTGTCCCCGCTGTCGAATCCCGCCTGAAAGCCCTCTCCGCAGCCAGAGATGAAGCGTTAGCTGCCCATGAACTCGCGCGCCAAATGATGGCCTCCCGTGTCCGCTCTCATTTCAAACCGTTCTCAAAAGGGGATAAGGTGTGGCTAGAAGCCCGCAACCTGAAACGTGACTTGTCTTCCCCGAAATTCGCCCCCAAACGAGAAGGACCCTTCGTCATCACAGACGTTCTATCCCCCTTATCGTATAGACTCCGACTCCCCAAAACATGGAAGATCCACCCCGTGTTTCACGCCTCCCTCCTATCGCCCTATCACGAAAACTCCGTCCACGGTCCGAACCACCCGAATCCTCCCCCTGACCTTATCAACGGAGAAGAAGAATTTGAAATCGACAAGATTCTACGCCACAGAGGCCCTCCTCATCGCCGCTCCTTCTTGATCCGATGGAAAGGCTACACCGCCGAAGAAGATTCCTGGGTCCCTGAACCCGATTTAGACCACGCCAAGAACATCCTCAACGCTTATAAGCGTGCCCACCCCAAGACGTTCCTTACCCCCAAAGAAAACACCTCTCGCAAACGATGACTTCCACTCCCAACAACCGCCTCTCCTCCCTCTCTCGTCCCGACACCGCCAACGTCGCTCTCCTCCCTACTCCCGATAATATTGACATCATGGAAATTCTCCTCACCGACCCCAGCCTCTCCCTCACTATCGAACGACAATTAGACATCAACTCCCCCTTAGACGTCCTCTACCGTGCCTTCAACCGTGCCGCCTCCCTCCGTCACTACACCAAATATGTCGTCACCCCAGAAGAATTCCCCACTGATACCCACATCGCCACCACCGCGCGACTCGCTAAGGAAAACGCCCGCGAGGTCACCCACCTCATCGTCGTCGCACTCACTCAACTCGGCATGTTGGAATACGCCATCAACATCCACGACGCTCTCCAAAATAACTTAAACCCCCCTTTCTTCCCTACTCGTCGCCTCTCTAACCCTCCCCCTGCTCCTCCTCGCCCTCCTACTCCCGCTCCACCTACCCCTTGGCACCCCGTTGATTCCGCTCCTGTCCCACGCTCCCCATCACCTCCTTCTTCTGAAGGATCCGTTCACCAAGTCATGCTACGCCCCGCGCCCCTCTCTACCCCCGCCGCTCGCGCCCAAGCTACCGCCCGTCTCATGAGAATGCAACTCGATGAACCACTCCCAACCTCTCATCCCAGATACAAGGACGCTTGCTTCCTATGTCACCGCCTCAGTCATATGAAACGGGATTGCCAGCTCTATGAATGCCCCATCTGCGGCAAATGGGAACCTGGTCACAACCAAGCCCACTGCCCCCGTCGTCCCCGCTCTCCTCGTCGTAACCACAGTGTTTCATCCTTGGTCGCCTCTAGTGCCACCTCTCTCGGGTCCACCCTATCCACCAACCCTGCGCCTCCGCTCCCCGTCACTACCGACTCTGACGTCTCGGACGTCACCTCGACCCTCGCAGAACCTGGTTGGTCCACTCTCCCCGGGACCCTATCCTCTCCGTGCTATTCCCCGTGCACCCCTTCCCCACACTACTCTCCGCGACTACCTCCACCTTCGTCAGTCACTTCTGAGTCATCACTGACCTACCCGTCTTCTCCCTCTTGGAGTGACAACAACAACGACCTCTACGATGATGACGCCATCAGTAACATGACCGGTGAGCCGTGCAACCCGGAGCTGTACTTCTGAAGAAGCAAACAACGGAGTGTTTGCATAATTGGGGGGTAATGTTACGATTCGCCTCTTTTCTTCGCCTCTTTTCTTCTTTTGACTTAGCTAAGCCTTTTAACGGACTTACCTTTCTTTTTCCTCGCGATGACTCATCTCCTTCCACGACCTTCTATGACATTCCACTTGCTTCGTCATCGCCCCCTTTCCTCCACGTTCTATTACTTTCTCTGCCATTCTGTGCCTGCCCTTCAGCTGTTCTCACACCTGCCCTAAGTCTCCGTCTTTAGTTTATAAGTCGCCGCGCTGGCGCCCCTTAGCCTTAACCTTGGTCTCCTCGTTCTACTCGCATACTCTTGTACTTCAGTACTCTTCCGCGAATACGAACTCCCTTTGACTCCTCGTCGCTCGTGACTGAGTGGACGTCTCACTGAACCCTCGACCGCTCGTGTTGATTGAGCGCGTCCTTGAAACCTCGACGTCCTTGTTGACAGGACGAACCCTTGAACCATCGTCGTTCCTCTGTAGAACGGACGTACCATCGACCCCCTTGACGTGCTACCGCACACCCCACGAGGCTACACCTATCGCTACCCGTGGTAGTCGTAACAAAAGGGGGATGGACGATAACAAGCAACATATTCTCCTGCCAAAGATCCTTTTCACTGACTCATCAAAGATCGAAGGAGCTGCTGTGCGCTCCATTGGATTGACGCAAAAACAATCAGAAACCGAATCTTCGGAAACAGAATCTGTTGAGTCAACAGTGAAACAATTGCAACACCTTAGGGAAAAGTTTGCAATTAAAGGATTAAAAAAAGAAGATTCATTATGGTCTGAAAATGAAGGAATAGTGTACTGGAGAGACCTTCTATATATTCCAATGAAACCTGAATTACGAGAGAAAATAATAATAGAAAATCATGATCACCCTCTCGCAGGTCACCCAGGAATCCGTCGAACCCGTGATCTTATCATGCAAAAGTACTATTGGCCAACTGTTCGCAAAGATGTTGAAAAATATGTTAAAGGATGCGATAAATGCCAAAAGACAAAAACGATCACGCAAACCCACCGAACCCCTCTCCAACCAAATGAGATCCCACAAGCCCCATGGGAAATCATCTCTATAGACATTATCGGACCACTTCCTGAATCAAAGGGAAAAAATGCAGTATTGACAATAGTAGATTGATTCTCAAAGATGATCCATCTATTTCCTATCACAACGGAAATAACTTCTAAAGGAGTAGCCACAATATTCCGAGATCACGTCTTTAAACTACACGGAACTCCACAGAAGGTGATATCAGATAGAGGACCCCAATTTGTGTCATCATTCATGAAGGATCTATATGCCCTTTTACGAATCGAAGGAAATCCGTCTACTGCGTTTCATCCTCAAACCGATGGACAGACAGAACGGTACAACGCATTGGTAGAACAATATCTACGACTGTATACAAATCACATGCAAACAGATTGGACAGAATGGTTGCCATTGGCCGAATTCTCTCACAATCAAAACACAACAGTCGCTGGACAGTTCTCACCGTTTATGCTCAATTATGGTCAACAACCATTGATGCGCACCGAATACAGAAAAACAGTCAGAAATGAATCTGCGCAAGATTTTGTTGATCAAATGAAAAGAAACATCGAGTATGCAAAATGATCTCTAGAGCAAGCTCAAAATGATATGAAAAGATTCTATGATCGAAAAAGTAGACCTTCTATCGAGTATCAAAAAGGAGATCTTGTGCTATTAGATGGAACCAATATCCGTTCTGAACGACCATCAAAGAAATTAGGAGATAAGCGATACGGACCGTTCAAAGTGGAAAAGAAGGTTGGCGCGTCATCATACAAACTCAAATTGGATAAGAAGTGGCGTGGAATTCATCCAGTGTTCCACGAATGCCTATTACAACCTTATGTCCAAGGAGAGTTCCCTTCACAACAAAAACAACCACCACCGCCACCGGACTTAATCCACGGAGAACAAGAACAAGAAGTCGAAGAAGTCCTTGCGTCACGAGAACGAAGAGGTCGCGTAGAATATCTTCTTCATTGGAAGGGATATCCAGATGAAGAGAACGAATGGATTCCAAATAACGAACTCCCTCACATACAATCCTTAATCACGGAATTCCATAAAAAGCATCCTGACGCTCCTCGACCACCAACTCGTATTCGTCTTCGACAAACATATGATCCATCGCAATCTGACTCTCCATGTTCTTGCCCCATCTGTAAAGACGAACCGTTACCTCCGATTACAACCGATGTTCTGAAGTCAGTGGATTTTCTCTTATTCAGAGATTACATCGCTTCTAGGAATAAGCGATCTGAAAGGGGGATAATGTAAAGGTTCCAGATTTCACACCTCGTGTATACCATATGTCATGACTTCATACCTCGTGTACACAGCATGTATAACAGTATATAAGTAGTCGTAGTTTCGTTTGTATTTCCTCAGTCTTGGAATAGTCATTTATTGACCCTCGTATCGTCTCATTTTGAGTCGCCGTTGGTTAAGTCCCTGACACAGATCGTAGAGACCGCGGGCGATCACCCCGATCCATGATGGATAACCCTCGTGATTACGAGGGTGAAGACGGTGATGGGCGATATACCAGACATATGCACTGCATACCTGCCATGTGCGAGGTCTGTTGTTCTGGGCAATCAGATTTAGACCGGGTGAGCGACGAACGTGCTCCGTCAACACCACGTGTCACGTGTCACTCGAGCTCCCTATATGCATGCCGGAGAACGTAGGTATGATGTTCCACCGTCACCGGATAAAGGATAGGAAACAAGACAGGGCTACATGTCGCATCGCCGTTCCAAGGGGATCAACCTTGCCGCATGTCCATGCTATCCCGTCAAGAGCCACCGCCCAAGGGACATGGGCTCATCGTGAAATATGCATATGCAGCCCTCCTGCATGAGCTTTCCCAGACTCCCAGAAGTGTAACTGGCTGACTTGCAGGTCCAGCAAGGCAAATTCATGGATGTGCAGGAGCTGTTGGGCGTCCTGCACCGACTGAACCACGATCGGACTCCTGGGAGGATGCTCGCCCAGTCTGACACCTCACTGCGATGTATACCCGAATTACCGGCGCTGCAGACTCGTATAACCGCTCGCAAGATGGTATGATAGGTTGATTGTAGCTACGAGATGGTGATTTATCAATGTATAGACATGGATCAATGCGTCCCATCCACAATTCCAGATCGAGATCGACAACACGTGCATACTACCCATTCGGGTACCGAGAGCAAAATGTGGAATGTAAGAGTAACCCTTCCTAACCTTGCACGCTGATGGACCATTGAGTTCAAACACGTCAGCGAAAACGAAATACGCGCACTGTCCCGCCGACGTTTCTGATTGAGGGTTCCGATCCATTGCCCGTTTGCACCACCTGGCAAACAAAAATCGTGGATGGTGTTATCATGGCCAGAGAATTACCTACCGCATCCGTTTCCTTGGATTCTGTGGTGACTCGGCCTATGTGGGATCTACCTTCCATCGGCTTTGTAGTACCTCGTCCGCTATGAGAGGCCTTTTCTGTTGGTGCAGTAGCACCTCTGCCGTCGCAGGCACCGTCCTTTCGGGCCGTACTGTCCTCACCGCCATGGGATGCATCGCTCGATGAGTCCTCGTCTGCTTGCTTATCTACGGGCTTGGTAGGCAGTTTACGCTGTGCTAACGTGTTAACAGGAGTGGCTGAAGAAACTCGAGACATGACGAACCCCTGGTGTTCCGGTGTAGATAACTCGCTGGGATGATACGTTGAATTTGTCACGTCATTCTATCAGTAAACACTCACTGCCTGACGTTTACCTGCGGCCATCCTTGATGGTCCCTCGTTCGTTCTCGCTGATGGCTTCGGACCAGGTTGAGGGTTGGCAGGATCAGGTTGAGAAGACTTGGACTTTCTGGAGGGTTGATCAAGTTTATCCGAAGCGCTGGTTTTGTCCTTCTTGATCAGAATCCACTTTCTAAATCTCGAAAGGCGTGACTCAGGAGCATTCAAGTTGGTACATTCCTCTTGGAGTGACATCAGAGAGGTCACTCTCTCGAGGTCCACGGGAGCACGGGTAGAGTGTACAGAGGATGGTGCCTGGAACAGCATCAATACAGACGCAAGAAAAACGAAGTGATCACAGACCTCGTCATAATCGAACCGACTCTGTGGTGGTTGACTTGGTGGCAACTCGACCTACGCGATCATCAGAACTTGCTTCGAAAAGGAAACGGACGCGTACATCGAGACCACTTACATCGTCTTCGCTCTGTGATTCGGGTGCAATAGTACCGGGATTACCCTGGTCCTTGAGTGCAGTTAGTGCTACGAGTATGGTGACAGAGCAAAGTTGTTTACTGGGGAAGAGTCACGTCCTGTGTTATCGTGACCTGGGGATGCCGAAGGTTCCTCGTCGCGCGTGGAAGCCTAACACCGTCAAGTTAGTCCAATACGCCAGAATCAGATCATGCACGGTACTTACATTAATGTGAGACAGGCTGTTGATGATGATTTTGCCTTCCTCTCCACCAATCGCAATGGACTGGTCGTCCGGAGAGAAGGCAATTGACTGTATATCTTCAGGATGTTCGATAAGACCGAGCTGGGTGTGGTTCCCTGTGTCCCAAAATGTGACGGTGCGTCCGGCAGAGTACGCGATGAATCGTCCGTGCTTCGGTAGGGCCATGCGTTCTATGGCGTCAGTGTCGGGAAGAGGCCATTCCGAAACTACCGACCCAGTTCCCGCTTCGAGTTGCTTGATTTTGCGGTCGGACATGACAAGAAGGTTGTCGTTGAACCAGCAGAAACCACTGTTGGACCACAAGGTTACTATGGCTGGGATGTGCACGAGCAAGCTGCTGTCATTGCTGTCCCAGACTCGAATTGAATCACGAGTAACGGTTGCGATTCGATCACCGCGTGGCGTGTATCTTGCTGCTCGCACCCAATTATTGTGGACGAGTTCTAGTATGTGTTTCAAGTTGCGAGTTTCGATATCCAATTGCAATACGACGGCCGTGCGATCGCACTGTGCCATGACAAGTCTTGTCCCGTCGGGCGAAAAATCGACGGCATTGATGTTGTCGTTCACATCGTGCGTGAAGATTTGTTCGTATGTGTCCGCATCCCATACAATCACCTTAGAGACGCTCCTGGTCCCTGTCGCAAGGTATTTCCCGTCGCTCGACACGGCGAGACACCAGACACTGTTAGCTTCCATCGTTGTGACTCGTTGACCGTCTTCCAGTCTCCACACTCGAACACCTTTATCCCCACCGCTGACGAGATGTTGGCCGTTCCATGAAAAAGCCAGTGCATCTATGTCCTGACCATCATTCATTTCGATGGGTGGTGAACGCTCTGGTTGGTCAGCATCAACACATGTCCATCTTGGCAAGAGACGCACCGTTCGTCGATGATGTGGCCATCTAGCAAGACAATGTAGCGGCGCGCTTGTGGTCAATGTATAAGCTGTGACTCATTCTTATTTCCGCCACATTTCTCTCTAGGGCACTGGTCATTCATCCAAATAGGGACAGTGTCGGTTATCCTAGGAGACAGCTTTTCTGATCTGCCGCAGGCACCTGCGTTGGATAGAGAGTCATGCACAACGGTGCAGTTAGGGCAGTCCTTAATCTTGGCTCCATATCCGTGTACCGGAGTTTGAGAAATGACACGCACTTTCCAAAGAGAAAAGGGCGTTGGCTCACAGCACGACTGAACCCAAAATCACCCAAAATGAGCCCCGACCTGTCAGGAGTGCGTGTGCCCTAGGACGTCGGCAAACGAGACCAGGCAGCCCTCTGACGAGACCTTTTGCGCGGTCGAAGCTGCTTGCCCAGGTGTCGAAATATTTGGATCGCATGATTCTGTTTAGGCTGGGAGGGTTGGGGTGGTGTCGGATCCCGGAAAATTGCACCCGCGCAGTGAGCACAGCTGTAGCGCCTCCCGAAAATTTCCCCGCCGTCTTGCGGAGAGAGGCCCTGGGGCTGGGCACAGCTGTGGTGCAAAACACCCTCAACCTTCTTCAACAACATGACTCAGGCCATCACATGTCACATGCCAACCAAACAGTCCTCACGTGCCTGGACGGTTTGGGACGGTTTGGGTGGAGTCGTGCCGTCGAATCAGTGCTTCAGCGATCAATGAATGCAATTCGCTTCAACCAGCTGATGCACTCGAGTGTGCTGCTCTTCGCCCACACGTCTAACTCACCCATGCGAACGAATGTAGGTGCATCTACGTCCCTGTCTCCTTCAAGAACCATTATTTTGTGTCAGCTACTCCGTTTGAGCGGTGAGTGCAAACCCCCACACATCCCTTCATTCTCCGCGTCTGGGGCGCATGCATTCAAACGATCCTTCGAATTCAGCGCATACGGTGATGCTGGCAAATCGAAAACGACAGGTTCATCAAGATGCGTGCAATTCAGCGCTCGACCATGCGTGGCGACGTTGGCTCACACACAGCCAGATCACTCAGTTGATTCTGTCGTGACGCTCTGTTCTAATGAACGGGGATCGAGCTACATAACAACCCCCCTCCACCCTTCCGAAACTCGGACATTGAACGGTATGTTGTTGGTTATCTTGCACGTGATAGGACATTCGTCCGAACAGCGGGCATGTCATCGTGGATGCATCTGGTCAATTGCGGAGGTGATGTATCGAACCCAAGTATTGGATGGTGTGGGGGCGACTAGGCAAGGGAACCACCACCAAATGTGCGAGGGCATGAGAGCAAACACAACAAGTCCCTCGTTTTTTCAATGTTTGTAACACCTTCATCCTGAGCGTTCCTCACGCATTCACTCAAGCATTATACTCATCAGCATCGGCGGGAACGCCATCGTGCAAACCGAAGCTGTGAACGAACAACAGATACGACTTTTGGTGTTCAGCGCCAGGTTATGTGCTGACCTTGAATGTAGGCATACAGCCCGATGAACTCTTGGTTTCGCTGACTACCACATCTGGTTTTGGGGGCGACTTGACAAGGACTCGTCGGGGAGGCCTCCCACAGTGGACAAGGGGCCGTGGATCCGAAGGAAGGTACTTGCACTGAACGAGGTGCTATTGACCCAAAAAAAAACGCCGTCGTTTCCTGATCATGATAAAGCCGAGCTTTAGGTACTGATTTTGTGCCGGGCGATGCAGGTAAATGATGCACCCAGACCCTCGACCAGGAATGTCCGTGTGACGGTGAGTGTACTTTCTTCCAACTGGCGATTTTTGCCTCATGGCTAATCATGATCATGCGGGATCATGCGGGGACTACCATTCTCGCTCACGGTAATTAATTTCATTCCTGGTTTCCAAATGGACGGTGTGCAAGTGTTGTCGATCTCGTTTGGGCGGCAGAGATGGACACATTTATTTGGTGGTTTGATGTCCTATTTACGTGGGGTCCGTGCTATGTGACAATCGTGTCGTCGTGCGTTGGTCGTATTAAATCATGGTTTAAACGATCTGCTCCAGCACTTGAGCCCGTTGCATAGAGTCTTTCTAAGGCACTCGTTAATCGTATGGTGTTATTATCTCTTCCGGGCCCGCAGCTAGTCAAGCGCTCATAGAACTCAAAATCGACGGACTGGAAAGTAGAGTTCTTGCAAGGGCATCTCGATCGAATGACCAAGACGGAAAACAAGCGTTCCGAGGCAGGGCTACATGTTGCATCGCCGTTCCCAGGGAACCAAACCTGCCGCACGTCCATGCCAACGATATTTGTTCACGTCAAGAGCCGTCGCCCAAGGGACGTGTGCTCACGATACTATGCATGCGCACCTCCCCTGCACGATGTTGGCGCAAGTGATGAGCTGCAGAGCTCTACCAGATGTGTGACTGATTGACTTGCAGGGCGAGCAAGGCAGACTCGTGGACGCGCCTGAGCACCTGAGCGCATGATCTGACTCGAAGGACCCTGAACCTGTCTGATGCCTCACCGTGCGATGTGACGTTCACTCGTCATGAGCGACAGTTTCTGACTTCCACGTTGCACCAGCAAGTGATCAGGTAATAGACTTGTATATCCATTCGCAAGACGGTATGGTCGGTGTCCATGTAGCTATGAGAAGATGGTTTATCAATACATATGGATCATGTGAATTAATGCGTCCCATCCCCAACTCCGGATCGAGATCGACAACACCTGCATACCATCCATGCGGGTACAGAAATGTAGAATGCAAGAGTAACTCTTCCTGACCCTGCATGCTGATGGACCATGAGTCCAACCACGTCAACCAAAACGAAATACGCGCACCGTGCCGCCGATGTTTCTGATTGATCGTTCCGATGCATTATCTGTTTGCACCACCTGGGAAAAAATAATTGTGGACGGCGTTACCGTGACTAGGGAATTACATACCGCCCTGGATTCTGTAGTGACTCGGCCTATGTGGGGTCTACCTTCCATCGGATTTCTAGTACCCCCTTCACTATGAGAGGAATCCTCTGACGAGTCCTCATTCATTGGTTCATCTACAGCCTTGGTAGGGACTGGCAGTTTACGCTGTAATTGTGTTAAAAGGAGCGGCCGAAAAAACTTAGGGTATCACGAACCCCGGGCGTTCCGGTGTAGATAACTCGCTAGGATGATACGTTGGACTTGGCACGCCATTTTATCAGTGAACACTCACTGCCCGACGTTTACCCGCGGCCATCATTGACGGTCTCTCATTCGTTCTTGCTGATGGCCCGGGGCGAGGCTGAGAGTTGGCAGGATCTGACTGATGCGACTTTCCGGAGGGTGGGTCTGGATTATCCGAAGCGGGGATCCTGTCCCTCTTTCTGATTAAAATCCACGTTTTAAACCTCGAAAAGTGCGACTTTGTAGCACTGATGTGTTCCTCTTGTAGACTCATTGTCTCTAACTTTGCAGGTGTATGAGTTGAGTGTATCGAGGATGGTGCCTGAAACAGCATCAATACAGACACAAGAAAGACGAAGTGATTACCAACCTTGTCATAATCGAACTGATTCTGCGCGTGTTGGCTCGGTGGCAACTCGACCTATGTGATTGTTAGGACTTGCAACAAAAAGGAAACGGACGCATACATCGAGACCACTTGCGTCTTCACTTTGTGACTCGGACACGACTGTACTGGGTTTGCCGGGTTCTTCCTCGAGTGGAGTCAGTGTTACACGTATGACAACAGAGCGAGAAATTTTACTGAGACGGAGTCAGGTGCTGTGTTATTGTTGTGGCCCGGGGACGACAAAGGTTCCTCATCTTGCTGTACCTCATCTCGCGTGGATACCTAACAGCCTCAAATTAGTTCAATACGCCAGGATGGACGATACACAGTACTTGCAGGGATCTGGGACAGGCTGTTGATAATGATTTTTCCCTCCTCTGTACCAATGGCGATGGACTGGCCGTCCAGAGAGAGTGCAATTGACCGTATGTCTTCAGAGTGTTCGATGAGACCGAGCTGGGCATGTTCCTCACTATCCCAAAATGTGACGGTGCGTTCGGCAGAGTACGCAATAAATTCCCGGTGCTTCGGTAGCGCCATATGTCCCTTGCTTTCGGTGTTTGGAAGAGGCCATTCGGAAACTACGGTCCCAATTTCCGCTGAGATCCGCTTAATTTTGTGGTTAGATATGACAAGAAGGTTGTTATTCGACCAGCAGATACCGCTGTTGGACCACAAGGTTTCTGTGGCTGGGACGTCGACGAGCAGGCTGCCATTGCTGTCCCAGATTCGGATTGAATTACCAGCAACTGTTGCAATTCGATCACCGCGTGGCGAGAATCTCGCTGCTTGCACCCAACCGTTGTGGACGAGTTCTAGTATGCGTGCGCGAGTTCCGATATCCAAGACAAAAGCCGTGCGGGCGCCAGATGCCACTACGAGTCTTGTTGCGTCGGGTGAGAAATCGACGGCGTTGATCTCGTCGTCGACATTGTGCGTGAAGATTTGTTCGTATGTGCGTGCATCCCATACAATCAACTCGGCACCTGCCAGTGCGGACTCGGACCCTGCCGCGATGTACTTCCCGTCGTTCGACACGCCGAGACACCAAACATTGCTCGCTTCCATCGTTGTGACTCGTTGACCGTCTTCCACTCTCCACACTCGAACACCTTCATACCCACCGCTGACGACGTGCTGGCCGTTCCACGAAAAAGTCAGTGCATTTATGTCCTCATCATCGCTAATTTCGATGGGTGGGGAACGCTCTGGTTTGGCCAGCATCAACACACGTCCATCTTGCAAATTGACAGGACGTACCGTTCGTCGATGGTGTGGCCATTTAGCAATACAATATAGCGGCGCGCTTGTGGTCAACGTAAAGGTGTGGCTCGTTCGTATTCTTCTCTTAGTAATATTGACTCGTTTTCAGCGCTTGTGTCCCTCTGACTGTCCGAAGTCCTTACAAGGCTCTGTCCCACGATTTACCAGTGCCGCTGGACGGATCCGCGAATGCAAATCCAATTCGCTTCGCCTGCTGCGCTTCGCCAACACGTCTAATTCACCATGCAAGCGAACGTAGGTACATCCGGGACCGACTATGCCGGGCTCCGCCCCCATGAAACCATAGTTCGCTTTAGTTCACGTTCTTGAACTCATGGTCGATTGGGATCATGGAACGGGAAAGGCTACGATGCCAGTGAATGGTGTGGAAGCGTATATGGAAATCCAACGCGTATGTGGTCATCAACCGTCCGCTCGTACGAGTGGTCTACTAATCAAACGGATGGAGTTGTATATGTCGTACAGCATATGGTATGGCTTGTTCTCCGATCGATCACGTTCTGACCCCCTGTGTTCTACCATGACCGGCGGCAGTCATCCAGGCGTGATTGTGAACAGGAAAAGATTCATCCGATTCCATCGTCTCGTACAAGGTAGTGAACCACTTGACGATCGTAGGTTCAGGTCTTGAATTTCGAAATTGGTTGGCAGGTACCGTCATTCCGAACGCCATGTATATGTATCCGACACCACCAACACGACGTGTCTACAACGACTCAGGCACGACACATTCGTGCGGGAACAGCCAGCGCATGCTGTCCAGCCCGATCGCGGGTTCGAAACGATACATCATCATTAACCTTTTGTTTCGTTGGTTCCGCAAGGAAATCCAGGACGGCGTAGAACAACTCTGGTATGAGTTGGGGGATGATAGGTGTTGAGGGTATGATGGACGTACACACGATTTACAAGTTGAGGTTACTCCAAGTCGGGCGGTGCCCACAACACGCAGCGCCCGCTACCATTTCCCGTCGCGCACCGCTCCACAACGCTCGGATGTGAACACGTGACGGCTTGCGTTGCGGTGATCCTGGCACAGACCGATCACCGAATGAGACAGGTTGCTTGAGAACTGGGAAGGGGTGCAGACGTACCGTTCTGGATCCGACAACTTGGCGACAAGTTCTCCCTAAGGGCCGTTTGGTTCCAAAGGTAAACTGAAATCGAGAAGAGAACCTACTTTGCAAGAGAAAATATTGAGGGAATGGTCCAGATTCCCGACCTGGCATGAGTTATAAATACATATTGGTGAGGTTCATCTATTCAAAGTGGCGTCACGTACCGTAAAGTGGGGATAGACATCTGGATTAGGACTCCACACGGCACGCAGCGGTGTCAGCCATCTTCCCTGAACACACCGTCAATAATCGACGTCCAACG
>JBBPOF010000635.1:0-19412 GCA_038091315.1 Porphyrellus cyaneotinctus | reverse complement strand
GCCATACCTCGACCCC
Source organism: Porphyrellus cyaneotinctus (assembly GCA_038091315.1). Classification (NCBI taxonomy): domain Eukaryota; kingdom Fungi; phylum Basidiomycota; class Agaricomycetes; order Boletales; family Boletaceae; genus Porphyrellus; species Porphyrellus cyaneotinctus. The sequence continues at coordinate 19,396 of JBBPOF010000635.1, read as the reverse complement.
CCCTTGGCTGTACACACTGCACACACTCGGCTATGCGGCATTGCCATAGACAATTCCCAACGCGGATATCAAATATTAGTTGGGAGTTAGTTTGTGAATTGGCCAGAATGGAGTTCTGTCCATATGTACACCCGATGTACGCGTGCAAGGGAACTGGCGATGTAGTATCATAGGGCGTGTCGATGTTGGTGGCTCGACCCTCAAGTCACCCAGCTATACCCCGAATATTCCCCCTCCCTCATAACAAATGGGGAGTAGACAGGCGTGGGGCCGCTGACTAAGCTAAGGGAGTTCGCCAGTCAATCATCTGCGTGAATGCGCTCGCTCGTGTCGGGGAAAAGAACTTCGTTGACACGAGTATGCTATATACATCAGTAGTGAATGAATGACAAACTACTTGCTTGATCTTGTGTGTGTTTGGGCGAAAACCCGCAGGGTTTTTCGGCCAGAGGCTGGCCCGATATGGCATGGTGAGCTGTGAGGGCGGGCTGGGCCACTCACAGTTCAGCTTGTTGCTATCCCAGGGGAGCAGGTGACAAGCGTCGGGCAGGAGAGTGAGCTGGAGAAGATAGAGGTCGGTCGACTGCCAGAACTGAGAGGGAGAGGTGGGTGGGCGACGAAAAGGATGAGCACGACATCTGCCCAAGTGAAGGAGGTGGCGGCCAGGAGAAAACCGTGTGCCACATCGCTTCGCTTACGCGCAGACTACACCCTGCGCCACCTCGTATCTCGTCTTATGTAGGCTACCAATTCAGTCTGGAATTCTGTTGATGCCCAGAAATGCTGAGCTATCCCTTGACTATTGGTGATCGACTTGCTGTGCTCTGTGCAGAGGAATAATTCCAAAGACTTGAGTCTGCTTGGCCCACTGTGCACGCGGGTTGGACTCGGATTTTCTAGTTCAGCATTTGTGTAAGACAGTTGGGCTGCAATATGTTTGGTATGTTTCCATTTTGTCATGCTCCACCCACTGCCTTCTAGTCCTCTGGATGCCAACAATCTCGTCCCTCCATGGCACCAGTTCTCGCAGTGAACACCAGAAAACCTATAAATACCCCTTGAGTACATCATCCTGATTTCAACATCCACTTCTCTCTCCCTGTCCCCCATCATTCGTCCTTTACATGAAAGCCCTTTCCTGGGGCACATTGCTCACAATCAGCATTCACCATGCCATCCTTCAACCTGACCTTCTGCAAAGGGAGTACATGTCAATGGGTTCGGAATATTCTGCCAAGAATGAACTCGAACTCCCACCTCCATGGCCCTTCCACTGGGCCCAATGATGTATGTGGTGATCATTTTAAACCAAGGCCTCTCAATGAAGTGTTGTAAAATGGCACTACAGCAAATCACATCAATGCTGGAGGTTTGGATTTGGGATACCAATAATTGGCCTCATCTGATTGCTCATTGCATGTGCATGCAGAATGGGAACCACTGTTGTTGATTGGTAGGTCTTCTTGGCTTGAATCAATTGTTAGACTTACTGTGGGTGAGGTACATGAGTGCACCATCAATACCTTGGTGAGTTGCTTTGTTGGTAATAAGACGAAGAGGGTCTTTGTTACGACTACCACGGGTAGCGATAGACGTAGCCTCGTAGGGTGTGTGTTAGCACGTCAAGGGTTCGAGGATTCGTCCGTTCGACGGAGGAATGACGGAGGTTTGAGGATATGTCCTATCAACAAGGACGTCGAGGTTTCTAGGACACGCTCAGTCAACACGAGCGGTTGAGGGTTCAATGAGACGTCCACTCAGTGACGAGCGACGAGGAGTTCAAAGGAGGTTCGTATTCACGGAAGAGTACCAAAGTACAAGAGTATGCGAGTAGAATGAGGAGACCAAGGTTAAGGCTAAGGGGCGCCAGTGTGGCGACTTATAAACTAGAGACGAGGACTAAGGGCAGGTGTGGGAACAACTGAAGGGCAGGCATGGAATGATGAAGAATGTAATAGAACGTGGAGGAAGGAGGGCGATGACGAGGCAAGTGGAATATCGTAGACGGTTATGGAATGGGATGAGTCATCGCGAAGAGAAAAGAGATAAGTCCGTAGAAGGCTTAGCTAAGTCAGAGGGAAAGGAAAGGAAACGAGGTGAATAGGGGCAAATCGTAACAGTCTTGCTTAAGGGTTGATGTCTGTACTATCTACCTGTGAGCTGAGTTCATCATTTTTACAATTTTGAAAGGGCACTCACCACACCCTTGCAGGCAAGGCATGATTCTCCACTGCTGTTTTTCTGTGGGTACAGTGTCTCTGATGTCTGATTTTCTTGATGTGTGGAGACTTGCATGCCTCAGGATGATGCATGGGTAAAGAAGGGCAAGATGATGCTTTTTGAACACTGTGTCACTTGTAGGGCAGATGACATAGGGTGACATGGCTCAAGTTCTGTTACCTGTGTTCAAAGATCATCATGTCATTGTTGTTTACCTTACACATCTGTGAAAGAGGTGGTGATCCAGATTCATTTGGAAATATTTGTGGACAGAGTGTGACAGCATGAGTTCCAACTAATCGACTGGCTTGCCTTGCTGGACAAGTTCATACCTGCTTTTCATTCCAGTGTGAATGAACCAATATTGTTGTTAGCCCTTGTGCATAGTCTGCGTTGCTTGATAGGATAGGCACTGATGAAAAGTGGAAACTGTTTTACATTGAAAAGCTGGGTACATCTGCCTCTTAGCAAACATGCATTACATAGTAAAAGGCATGGAAGGGTATGAATGGACCTCCAGTTGTCATTGGTGTCTTGCTGACACTCGTTAGGATGTTGCAGCATTAACACCAGCCTCGATGGCACTTGCCAGAACCCAGTAGCTCTGATGGGAAAATCCACTCGCACAGGAATTGGGTTCGAAAAATGCAGGGTGCATTGCCAATAGGTCCTTTCTTCATGACTTGCTTTTGTCATGTCATTGCTACCATTTGAATAGACATTTAGGTATTTCTGCATGCTCTGGCCATCATTTGTTACAACTATTCATACTGGCTCACTTGTCATGCATACGGATCTACTCTGCCAGCTCTGATACCCAACATCTTGACATTCTTTCACTTCATCACTGATGGGATTGTGGATTATGTCAGGTGTGTTGCTGTAATCCATTCAGATACACTGTGATTTTTTTTTAGTCAGTCCCCCTTGATCTTGTGGACACTCTTACACTGCTCATTCCCCCTTGGAATGACATGCTTCTTTGTGTCTGGCTGGTTGACAGTCACATTGGTATTGAAGGTGTTACCAATATAGTTGTCACACCCCAGGGCAGCCATAAACAGCTCAGAGAGAATAACACCATTGCCAACAACAGATGGTCTAGATTGGACAATTTCAAGATATGGTGAGCAGTCTCTTGAAGAATTGGACATCATCCAATCAGGAGGGGCATTGCTATGATTATTATCCGAATGGCTGATGGTATATACATATCATGGGCATAATTCAATCTCAAGCAATCATGCACATACTTATATGTGAATGCAACAATGCTGCCTGTCAACCTGATGGAGATGAAACAAAACAAACATAAAATGATAACTACTATACTGATCCATTCCAAGTAAATAGGCTCATCAGGAAATTGAATGATGTTAGCTATTGTTGCCACTGAATACCTTGAAAATAGTATCTCTGTAGAGTGTGTGTTACATCACCGCAGGTGAGATCAAGTAGATTGAGGAATTCAATCAACATGTCTGCTATGAACGGTGTATTACAGAAGATATGCATGTTGCGTTCAGAACTGTCATATCCCAGATTTTTGTTAAGTCCAACTCTGGGCTTCTGAATCGACTCCGAGCATATTCCGACCTTTTCTCCTTTCTCGCTCTCTGGACTTGTTCTCTGCTTTTCTCTGATGTTCACTCTGTTCCTATTATTCATTTCATATGACACTCATTATTGCTAACAAACTTCAAATCTGTGTCTCACTTAGTAGCACAGCTCTGGGCATACTTACCTCCATCACAGCATGGGGATATTTACTTCTGACTTCCATGTAGTTAGTCATTCGGACCTGAGTCCTCCATATATAAACCTCTGTACTTTGTCTCTAGTATCTTAGTTCGAATATCAACTTAATCACTTCCTTCGAGTCACTCTCGATCATTACTCTTGTTCTCCTCTAAAAAATACAAGGTCCTTAGGGAACTGGCAAGGGCGCAACACATAAGTCCTGCGCTGACGACCTCATCCCTCCATCTGTTACAACAGCCACAGGTGGCGACTGGCGTAGACTCTAGGGGCGTAGCTCGTAGGGTCAAGGGTTTGAAGGGTTTGAGGGGATGGTCCAACAACAGTGGACCTTGGTGGTTCAGAGGGGTTTTGAGGGTACGTCCACTCAACAAGAGCAATGAGGGAGTGGGCAAGAGAGCTACTATTTGGAGGCCAAGTGAGTACAAGGCTGGTATCGAGTCAAACTAGCTAAGTATAAGTATACTACTAATACACTAGTAGTTCGCATGGGTCAAAGGTGTACTCTAAGAAAGAGATACCACACTCAGTGGGAAGCCTAGTGGTCTGAGTCGGTTGAGTAAAACAAGTGGTGGAGAGAAGAGGGAAAGGGTAGATCATAACATTACCCCCTGGTTATGGTGAAGCTTCCAGATTCACATGAGCAGCAAGTGGGTCTAGCTTAGGGGTCAAGGGCAATGGAGTTGGGGTACTTGCATTCACCAAATGAGATTGATGGGTATGATAGTAGTGATAGGGAGGGGGGGCAGGAAAGGGCATCAAAGCAATGACTTGGGAAGCAATGGGCTGGGGAAGTGACAGTGGGTTTCTGATGTGACAGCGGAGGTGGTGGGGTGCAATCAGAGGTGGCAGTGGGAGTGGGGAGTGTTGAAACTGGGCATACAGAGGAGAGGCTAGACAGATGTAATGGATACTCCAGTCGAGTGGTACGAGACTGGAGGTATCTACCTAGACAGATGTAATGAATACTTGACCATGTCAGTAAGGTAGATAGGAGTGAAAGTAGCAGTAGCTTACCTCCAGTTGAGTGGTACGAGACTGGAGGAAAGCAGGAGTGTGACGTGATGCGTAAATATACGAGTGGTGCCCATAAAAGGAAATGTAGTAAAGTGTACCATACGGAACTAAATATTGTAGCAGACAGGCTGTTCTCCAACAGGGAGGAGTTTGTCCAGGGGAGTAGCGAGTGGATAGTCCAGAGATGTGGTGGATCTCCAGAGATCAGGGGATTAGTGACAGGGGAGTTCGAGGGTCAATGGTAAGCATCATGTCTAGGGGCCGTTCTGGGGTGTTGTCCTCAGATGTACAGCGTACATAATGCAGTAGAGCAGTGGGCATGGGTGAAGGGAGTCAGATGATCATTTGAGTGAGTGTGGATGGACATTGGAGGGGTATTAGGTCCTAGGTACAAGGGGGTGCTCACAGAGAGGCTGCACACCTTGTTGTTGTCAAGGACAGTCAGTGTTGACAGTGGAAGGGTAGGTTATTTTTCAGGATCTGGGAGAAAAGGCTTTGGAGTGAGAGCACTTATAAGTGTGGAGGAGGGTCTTGGCATGTCCTAAATCAGACTCAGGAACCCAGGAGTCTTCTTCGGCTGTATACCCTTTCCATCAGATCAAGAAGGAGTGGCAAGAAGGAGGACTGTGGTGGCACAGGAGCTTATCAATTTCAAATTCTTCTTCTCCATTGATAAGGTCAGGTGGAGGTTTTGGATGATTCAGGCTGTGAACAGGGTTTTCATAATAGGGTGATAAGAGAGAGGCGTGGAACACAGGATGGATCTTCCATATCTTTGGGAGTTGGAGTCTGTATGATAGGGGAGATAGGACGTCGGTGACAGTGAAGGGTCCTTCTTATTTGGGAGCGAATTTCAGAGATGAAAGGTTGTGTTTCAGGTTGCAGGCTTCTAGCCAAACCTTACTTCCTTTTAGAAATGGTTTGAATTTGTAGTGGATGTGGGAGGCCATGACTTGTTGAGCAAGTTTATGGGTGGCGAGAGCCTCATCTTGAGCAGCAGATAGGGCTTTGAGGCGGGTTTCAACAGCAGGGACGGAGGATTCAGGGAGGATGGAAGGTAGGGCATGGAGTTCATATCCCATCATGAGATAGAAGGGGGACTTGCCAGTGATGGAATGAGGGTGGTGGTTGTGTGCGAATTCTGCATGGGTGATAGAATCAGCCCAAGAGGCTGTGTGTGATCCACAGTAGATCTGTAGGAACGTTTCAACTTCCTGGTTGACACGCTCCATTTCTTCATCGGATTGGGGGTGATAGGTGGTGGACAGGGAGAGATCATAATTGAGGAGGCGTCCAAGTTCCTTGACGAAGGAGGAGGCGAATTGGGGACCATGGTTGCTGATGATTTTATCATAGAGACTGAATCATTTGTATACTTTGTGGAAGAAAAGAGAGGCAATGCCTTCAGCAGTGACAGTTTTCTTGGTGGGGCAGAGGATTATCCCCTTCATAAGGCTGTGGTCCACCACGACCAGGAGGGAATCAAAGCCAGAGGATTTGGGAAGATTCATGATGAGATTGCAAGAGATCTGTTGGAAAGGATGGGAAGCATGGGATTTGATCGGAGAGAGAGGGGGGCAGGTTGGGTGGGTGTTAACCTTGTTGGCTTGGCAGGTAGCATAGCCTTCGACATATTTGTGGATGAAGTGGGCGAGACCGGGCCACCAGTATTCAGCGGCAACGAGCTGGCAGATTTTGAGGAATTCTGGATGGCCAGCAGTTTCATGGTCATGGCAGCATTGGAGGATATCATGGTGGAGGTCATTGGAGGGGGGAACATAGATGCGATCCTGATAGGTGAGGACCCCGTTGCACAATTGCCAATCTGCGAGGCAGAAGCGGAAAGGTGGGGGAATATCTTCATTGATAGCCTGGAGGGCAGTGATGAGGAAGGGGTCATTTTTGGAGTACTGCTGAATGTGGTTGCACATGGCTGCATCAATGACATGAACAAAGAGTGAGGGTGGGAGGAGGGTAGCTCCTTCATTATCTAGGTCGGACACAGGGAGGTAATCAGGGCGATGAGAGAGTGTGTCAGGCCCTGCGAGGGAAGTCCTGGGGACATGGATCATTTTGAGATCGAAATCGGAGAGGTCGAGTAGCCAGTGGGCTTGTTGACAATTAAGGTTCTGGGGTTGGCGGAAATATGTGAGATTTTTATGGTCAGTGAATGTCTGGATGGGGAATGGGCACAGATGACAGTGAGAAGTTCCCTGTCATAAATGTTGTAGTTGCGTTCAGTGGAGGAGAATGATTGGGAGAGATAGGAGCAAGGGTGCTACTCTCTGTTGGAATTGGCCTGTAGGAGGATCCTGCCAGATGCAAACTTTGAGGCATTGATGGCAACTGTGAAGGGGGCATTGGGGTTGGGGAGTTGAAGGACGGGTTGGCTAAGGAATGACTGCTTGAAAGTGTCGAAGGCTTGTTGGCAAGCGAGGGACCAATCCCATTTCTAGGTGAGCTTGGTGAGGTCAATGAGGGGGCATGCGATGGTAGAGTAGTTCTGAATGAACCATCAATAGAAATTGGCAAAGCCCAGGAAGGAATGGACTTGTTTTACAGTAGTGGGGATGGGCCAGGCAGTGATTCCATCAAGCTTGATAGGGTCCATGGCGAGGGTTCCTGGTTTTACAATCATTCCAAGGTATTCAACCTCAGAGGTGGCAAACCTACATTTTTTGAGGTGAAGGTGGAGGTCGAGTTCCTTCATGCGTTCTAGAACACGTCTGGTGCGTTTGGTATGGGTGGCATTGTCAGGGGATGCTATGAGCAAGTCATCCATGTAGATCATGAGCTATCCTTCTGCAATCATATCGCGAAAAAAGTTGTTCATGAATTGTTGGAAGGTGGCGGGGGAATTGGTAAGAACATGACCATTGGTTCAAATAGTCCTTTGTGAGTAAGGAAGGCACCTTTCCATTGGTGCCCATCCTTGATACAAACATTGTTATACCCCCATTGCACATCAAACTTGGTGAAGACTTTGGCGTCTTTCAGTTTGTTGATCAGGTCACTGATGAGGGGGAGCAGATAAGCATCACATTTGGTATGTTCATTTAGATGGCGATAGTCTTGGCAAGGATGGAGCTTGCCATCTTTCTTTTTTACAAAGAAGAAAGGGGCTGCTTGAGGGGATTTTGAGGGGCAGATCTTCCCTGCAGCAAGGTTTTCATCTAGGAATTTCTCAGTTGTTTCTTTCTCGTTGGGGGAAAGGGGGTAGAGTTTTCCAATTTTGGGGGTAAAAGACTCTTTGAGGTTTATCTTGTGATCATAGGATCTGGATGGGGGGAGTTGTCCAGCGGATGGTTCATCGAAGACAGAGGAGAAGTCAGCATATTTGGGGGGAAGGGTTGCCTTGGGCTTGGCAGCTTCAGTGGCCATAGTGAGTTCAGTGGCATGGGTTAACTTTGCAATGGTGGAGGCAGGGATGATGCATCCATCACATCTGACGAATCTGTTAACAGTTTTGGTTCCAGCGTTAATTACATGATGGAGGGCATAGTTCTGGGTGGCTCAGTGGTTCCATTGTTGTTCCAACTCTACTTCAAGGAAATCGTAAAGCTCCCAGTTGGTTTCAGGGGTGATGTGTATATGACGAGGGGAGGGTGGTGGTCTGATGAACTTCTGTTCATATTGTTCGTTATTGGATGCGTAGAGGGAATATAATGCTTTGGATTCATCAATGGATTCAGAGAGGGAAATGGTCCTTCAGGACCAGTCGATGTTAGGGTTGGCTTTGCAGAGCCAGGGGAGGCCAAGGATGAGGTTTTCCTTGCCACAGTTCATGACATAGAAGGTGATTCACTGAGTGATTCCTTCAATGTTGAGGAAGAGGTCGGTGGTAAAGAGGACTCGTCCTCCTTTGTTGTCAGTTTGGTCTACATTTCAGATGAGGATGGGGTCTTTGAGATGAGTGGTGGGTAGTTTATTCTTTTGAACGAAGGCCCAGTCTATGCAGGAGATCTCGGCCCCACTATCGATGAGGGCACGAGTGTCAATGACTTTCATTGTGTGTGATGGTACAATGAGTTGAGTGGGGATTCATATAGCTTTAGTTTCAGAGTGTACTAGTATAGGCACACATGTATATGAGTGGTGTTACGACTGCCTCAGGTAGAGACAGAAGTAGACTTTTGAGATGTAGCGCAAAGTGTCGATGGTTTGTGTGAGACGAGGTTCAAGGTTCAGGGGATAAATCCAACAACCGTGGACTTAGATCAAGGGTTCAAGGGACATCCACTTGGAGGGGAGCAACAGAGAAGTGGGCAAGCGCTACTATTCAAGGTAGGAGAAAGTAGGTCAAGCTTAGGGAAAATACATGAGGTTGGGGCAGCGACTATATACTGGAATGAAAGGGTTAAGGGCAGGCATAGAAGTCAGATGACTAATTGTAGAAGAATGCAATGGAATCGGATGGAAGGGGGCCATGACAAAGCAAGTGGAGTACAACATAATGGGGATGAGTCATCACAGAGGAAGAGAGATAAGTCCACAAGGGGGCTTAGCTAAGTTGAAGAAAAGAAAAGAAAAGGGCATATCGTAACATTACCCCCTGTCTATGGTGAGTGTCTCATCACTCATCAGTTAAAAGTAGAACTTCCAGCCAACAGGTTCGCCGGTCAGGTTAGACATGGCTTCGTCATCATAGTCATTGTAAGAGTTAGATTCCCCAAGGGAGAAGCTGGGGGAGGGAGAATGAGTTGTGATGGAGGACTCAGTGGATATGGACGACTGTGTAGGCAAAGGAGCGGGGGAAAAAACCAGGGAGGACATAGGGCAAGGGAAGGTGGACCATCTGGGTTCTGCGACCACAGAGGAGAGGTCATCCTCGACTGGAGGAGCAGGGTTGGTAGCCAGAGTAGATCCTAAAGACAACTGAGAAGAGACAGAGGAGGAAGCCAAAGTAGACGGAGGTCGGGTGCAAGTATGAGGGCGACTAGGGCATTGGTTCTGATAGTGGCCTGGGGCCCATCGGTGGCACCTGGGGCATTCATAGAGATGACAGTCTCATTTCATGTGACTCAAGCGGTGGCAGAGGTGACAAGTGTTGCCATAGTGAGGGTGAGACATAGGGAGGATAGGGTCATCTTGTGTTCGCATAAGGTCCGCAATAGTGCAGGTGTGGAGGGGAGGAGAAGGACCAGGAGTCTGGTGTCTGGCTTGGATAAGGCAGATGGACCCGGAAGAGGAGGAGCTATTGGTCAAGGCATGAGAGGATGGTCTAGGGATAGGGGAAGGCACAGGGAGCAGAGTGGGGACACGAGAGGGGACGATGGTATGGTTACGATTGGTGCAAAGAGCGGAGTCAATGTCAATGGATAAGTCAAGCATGCCCAATTGTATGAGGGCAGAGAGGAGAAGGGAGACGAGTTCGTCAGCGTTGATTTGTGCAAGATGATTGGTGGCGGAGAGGTGAGCATCGGTGGGATGGTTGTTAGGTGTATGGGAGTACTGGACAAATTGGTGCAGGGAGATGGCATGGTTGAATGCCCAAAGGAGGAAGTCCAATGGGGAGTGGAGGTCAAGGTGTCATTTGGTGACAAGGGAGAGGCGGGAGTCAGTGAGGAGTAGTTCCATGATGTCCAGGTTGTCAGGTATGTGTTCAAGGGTACAGCAGGTGGTGGGAGGGAGAGTGATGGAAGGGATGCGCGGTTGGATGGCCATGGTATGGGTAGGAAGCGTTTTCTAAGTGCGGGCACTGTGGAGAAAAGTCCTGGGGTGTGCCCGCTTATAAGCGTTGAGGAGAGTTTTGGCATGGTCCAAATTGGATTCTGGAACCCATGAATCTTCTTCAGCTGTGTATCCTTTCCATCGGATCAAGAAGGAGCGGCGTTTTAATGTTCCATGGTGGTGTAGGATCTTTTCTATTTCAAATTCTTCTTCACCATTAATGAGGTCAGGTGGTGGCTTCTGATGGTTCAGGCCGTGGACAGGGTTTTCGCGATAGGGAGATAAGAGAGAAGCATGAAACACAGGGTGGATCTTCTACGTTTGTGGGAGTCGGAGTCTATAGGATAAGGGGGATAAGACGTCTGTGATGGTGAAAGGGCCTTCTCTTTTTGGGGTGAACTTCAGAGATGAGAGATCATGTTTCAGATTGTGGGCTTCTAACCAAACCTTTTCTCCTTTCTGGAAGGGTTTGAATTTAGAGTGGACGTGGGAGGCCATCATTTGGTGGGCGAGTTCGTGGGCTGCCAGGGCTTCATCTCTGGCTGCAGAAAGAGCTTTGAGTCAAGCCTCTATGGCAGGAACAGAGGATTCAGGGAGGACAGAAGGTGGGGCACGGGGTTCATATCCGAGCATCAGGCAAAAAGGGGTTTTGCTGGTGACAGAGTGGGGGCAGTGATTGTGTGCGAATTTGGCATGAGTGATGGAGTCAGCCTATGAGGTGGTGTGTGATCCGCAATAAATCTGCAGGAACGTTTCAATTTCCTGATTTACTCATTCGGTTTCACCATCGGATTGTGGGTGGTATGCGGTGGAGAGGGAGAGGTTGTAGTTTAGGAGTCGTCCGAGTTCTCTGGCGAAGGAGGAGGTGAATTGGGGTCCTTGGTCGGAAATGACCTTGTCATATAGTCTGAACCATTTATAGACTTTGTGAAAGAAAAGTGAGGTGATGCCTTTGGCGGTGATGGTTTTCTTGGTGGGGCAAAGAATCACCCCCTTAGTAAGGCCGTGGTCCACCACGACTAAAAGGGAATCGAACCTGGAAGATTCCGGGAGGTCAGTGATCAGGTCACAGGAGATCTGCTGAAAGGGGTGGGAAGTGACTGATTTGATCGGAGAGAGAGGGGGACATGTGGGGTGCATGTTAACTTTGTTGGCTTGGCAGACTGCACAGCCTTCAACATACAAGCGGACAAACTGCGGGAGACTGGGCCACCAGTATTCCATGGAGACGAGCTGGCGAGTTTTCATAAAGCTGGGATGGCCAGCAGTTTCATGATCATGGCAATGATGGAGGATATCACGTCAGAGGTCATCAGAGGGTGGTATGTAGACGTGATCTTGGTATGTCAGGACACCATCTCGGAGTTGCCAGTCAGTGAGGTGAGAGTGGAAGGATGGAGGGATGTCTTCATTGATGGCTTGGAGGGTGGTGATGAGGAAAGGGTCATCCTTAGAGTACTGTTGGATGTGGTTGCGCATGGCAGTGTCAATGACTCGGATGAAAAGGGAAGGGGGTAGCAGTGTGGTTCCTTCATTGTCTAAGTCTGAAGTCAGGAGGTGGTTGGGTCGATGGGATAGGGCATCAGGGCTGGAGAGGAGAGATCCAGGAACATGGATCATTTTCAGGTTGAAGTCCGCTAGGTCAAGGAGCCAGCAGGCTTGGCAGCGGTTGAGGTTTTGGGGTTGTTGGAAGTACGTTAGGTTTTTGTGATCTGTGAAGGTTTGGACTGGGAAGGGGGATCCTTGGAGGTAATGCCGCCACACTTTGAGGGCATGGAGGATGGTGAGGAGTTCCCTATCGTAGATGTTGTAGTTCCTTTCTGCGGGAGAGAACGACTGAGAGAGGTAGGAACAGGGATGCCATTCGCCATTGGTATCAGCTTGGAGGAGGATTCCTCCAGAGGCAAACTTGAAAGCATCGGTAGCAATGGCGAAGGGAGCATTAGGGTCAGGGAGACGAAGGATGGGTTTGCTAAGAAAGAGTTTCTTCAGGGTGTCAAACGCTGTTTGACAGGAAGCAGACCAGTTCCATTGTTGGTTTAATTTTGTAAGGTCTATGAGGGGGTGGGCGACAGTGGAGTAATTCATGATGAATCTTTGGTAGAAATTGGCAAATCCAAGGAAGGATCTCACTTGTTTTACAGAGGTGGGGACAGGCCAGGCAGCGATGCCATCCAGTTTGACGGGGTCCATTTTGAGGGTGCCTGGTTTGACAATCATTCCGAGGTATTCAACTTCTGTGGAGGCGAACTTGCACTTTTCTAGTCGCAAGTGGAGGTCTAGTTCTTTCATGCGTTCGAGGACACATTTGGTACATTTGGTGTGAGTGGCTTTGTCTGGGGATGTGATGAGGAGGTCATCCATATAAATCATGAGCCATCCTTCTGCGATCATATTGCGGAAGGAGTTGTTCATGAACCGTTGGAAGGTGGTGGGGGAATTGGTCATTCCAAAGAACATGACCATCAGCTCGAAGAGTCCTTTATGAGTGAGGAATGCACCTTTCCATTGGTGACCATCTTTGATGCAGACATTGTTATAGCCCCAGCGAATGTTGAACTTGGTGAAGACCTTGGCATCTTTGAGTTTGTCGATGAGGTCACCAATAAGGGGGAGAGGATATGCGTCGCGGATGGTCTCTTGGTTCAGTTGTCGGTAGTCCTGGCAAGGGCAGAGTTTCCCATCTTTCTTCTTTACAAAGAAGAAGGGGGTGGCTTGTGGAGACTTCGAGGGGCGGATCTTTCCGCTGGCTAGGTTTTCTTCTAGGAACTTCTCGGTTGCTTCCCTTTCATCAGGGGAAAGGGGGTAGAGTTTCCCTATTTTTGGCTTGTATGACTCTTTGAGGTTAATCTCATGGTCGTAGGGTCTCAAGGGAGGTAATTGTCCAGGACCTGGTTCGTCAAACACGGACGCATACTGAGCATATTCAGATGGGAGGGTGGCTTTGGGTTTTGTGGCTTCTGCGGCCATGGCAAGTTCCATGGTGTGGGTGAGTTTTGCTATCATGGAGGCGGGGATGATGCGACCATCGCATTTTACAAAGCGGCTGATGGATTTGGATCCAATGTGAATGACACGGTGAAGGGCATAGTTCTGGGTAGCCCAATGGTTAAACCGTTCTTCAGTTTCTGCATCGAGGTATTCATAGAGATGGGAATCCACTTCAGGAGTGACATAGATATGTTTCGGGGGAGGGGACAGTCTGATGAACTTCTTTTCATGTCGTTCATTGTCAGATACATACATGGTGTATAGGGTCCAGGATTCGTCAATGGATTCGGAGAGGGAGAGGGTTCATTGAGACCAATCGATGACTGGGTTGGCTTTATGAAGCCACAGGAGGCTGAGAATGATATTTTCTTTGCCGCAGTTCATGACATAGAAGATGACTTTCTGAGTGATGCCTTCTATGTCCAGGAAGAGGTCAGTGGTAAAGAGGATTCGACCAGCTTTGTTATCAGTCTGGTCGACGTTTCGGATGATGATGGGTTCAGGTAGACAGGTGGTAGGGAGTTTGTTCTTTCAAACATATGCCCAGTTGATACAGGAGATTTCGGCGCCACTATCGATTAGGGCATGGGTGTTGATGGCTTTCAGAGTATGCGTGGGGACGATGAGCTGTACAGGAATTTGTATTGCTTTGGAGTTGGATTTTACTAGTACAGGCGAGCACGTATACAAGGAGGGGGAAGACTGCGTCAGGGGGTCTTCCTGTTTCAAAAATCCGAGGAGGTGAAGGCTACTTGGTGGACAGTGACTTCTTCGTCATCATCATTGATCTCGATGAGTTTGGGGACTTCTTCTTCCTTCTTTTCTACCTTCTGGACCTTCTTCTTGGTCGAGGAGGTGGTAGAGGGACTGGGGCATGTGGAGGACATGTGTCCTTTCTGGCGACAACGGAAGCATCTGCCTTCATTGTGGCAGCATTTACGTTCTTCGGGGGTGAGCTTAGAGATCTGGATGGCGTCGACATCCATGGCATTGGGGTCTTTGGTGGGTGAGGAGTTGTTCTGGGTGAAGGGGCGGAAGGTTTGCCCAAAGCCTTTGTTGCGACCGGCGATTTCATTGGCGCGGTCAGACTGAATTTGGTACTTCTCTGCCTTGGTGTACCATTCAGTGATTTTCGTGGGGGTAGAGTCAGTGGTCATAATCCTTCTCATGATCCAAGAGGGGAGTCCAGCGGTGTAGTAGCCGATCAAGACTTCTTCAGCAGTGATGCCAGCAATGGCCACTTTGTTTCTAAATTGTGTGTTGTATTCGGTGAGGGAAGGTTCCCAGACTTCCTTATTTTCTTTGGTCTTTTTGACCATATGGGTGGTGGAAAGCCAATAAATGGCTTTGCTGACGACGATGTGATGTTCAAAGGTGAGTTTGAACTGTGCTTTGAAGTTGGTCCACGTCCTGAGTGAGGGAGGTATGGCAGTGAGACATTGGGTTCGGAATGTGGTGGCCCAGATTTGGGCAGCTCCTTTGGTCATGTATGAGAGGGCGAAACCGACCTTCTTGGCGTCGGTGTTGTATATAGTGTCGTTGACAAGGAGGTAGATGGCCACCGTGTTGAGCCACGGGATGGCCTTCTCATAGTCACCATCGAAGGCTTTGGGTGTGCCTAGGCACAGTTCAGTGAGTTTTGTTGCAGTGGACATGGGTACTGGTGGGGTAGGGATGCGCGGAGGGGTAGGTGGACACAATGGTGGACTAGGGGAATGTGGGAGGGTAACACTATAGTGTAGTTGTTCAGCGAGTTTGAGTGTGGAGTCTCCTTCATTAGCAGAAGGAAGGTGGTCATCTGAGTTGTATAACTCAGAGGTTTCGGAGTGATCAGAGGTAGTCGATGGAGTGGACGATAAGCGTCTTCGATAGCCCGCAAACGAGGGGCCAAGGGGTCATTGTCTTGGATCAATGGTTGGGGTGTAAGGGGGCACTCACGAAGAGGCACCACATCTTACATTCAAGGGGTTCGATGGGTGGGTGGCCTATCCGATGATAGGGTCGTTCAAGAGGAAAGCTTGACCTTTTGTTACGACTGCCTCAGGTAGAGACAGAAGTAGACTTTTGAGACATAGCGCAAAGTGTCGATGGTTTGCGCGAGACGAGGTTCAAGGTTCAGGGGATAAATCCAACAACCATGGACTTAGATCAAGGGTTCAAGGGACATCCACTCAGAGGGGAGTGACGGAGAAGTGGGCAAGTGCTACTATTCAAGGTAGGAGAAAGTAGGTCAAGCTCAGGGAAAATACATGAGGTTGGGGCAGCGACTATATACTGGAATGAAAGGGTTAAGGGCAGGCATAGAAGTCAGATGACTAATTGTAGAAGAATGCGATGGAATCGGATGGAAGGAGGCAATGACGAAGCAAGTGGAGTACAACGTAATGGGGATGAGTCATCACAGAGGAAGAGAGATAAGTCCACAAAGGGGCTTAGCTAAGTCAAAGAAAAGAAAAGAAAAGGGCATATCGTAACAAGTGGGGGAAAGATTGCATTGGCAGATCTTCCCTCTTTAAAAATCCTGAGAGGCAAAGGAGATCTGACAGATGGTTGCTTCATCGTCATCATCACCATCCTCTACTTCTTCTAGCTTGGGGAGGAGGTCTTCTTTGGTGACCTTCTGGACACATTTCTTGGGAGTGGGGGTGGAGGAGATGCCAGGACAGGCGGAGGACATATGTCCTTTCTGTTGGCAGCAGAAGCAGCAGCCTTCATCTTGGCAATGCTTGCGTTCTTTGGGGGTGAGTTTAATGATTTGGATGGCATCTATGTCCATGGCGTTGGGGTCTTTGGCAGGGACAGGAGAGTTCTGGGTGAATGGGTAGAAGGTTTGCCTGGTGTTTTGGTTTCAACTGGCAATTTCATCAGCTCGGTCAGATTGGGTTTGGTATCTTTTGGCCTTGGTGTACCATTCAGTGACTTTGGTGGGGGATGTATCACCAGCGGTCATGATTCTCCTCATGATCCAGGGGGGGAGTCCAGCGGCATAGTATCCAATGAGGACTTCTTCCGTGGTGATGTTGGCGATGGCAACTTTGTTCTTGAATTGGACATTGTATTTGACAAGGGATGGTTCCCAGGTCTCTTTGTTGTTCTTCATCTTCTTGGTCATGCAGGTGGTAGAGAGCCAGTAAATGGCTTTGCCAATGATGTCGTGATGTTTGAAGGCTTTCTTGAATTCTATCTGGAAATTGGCCCATGTCCTGAGTGAGGGAGGAGTGGCGGAGAGACATTTGGTTCAGTAGGTGGCAGCCCAGGTTTGGGCGGCTCCTTTGGTCATAAATGATAGGGCGAATCCTACTTGTTTTGGGTCGGTGGTGTATACGTCTTGGTTGACAAGGAGATAGATGGCAACTGTGTCGAGCCAGGGGACAGCCTTCTTGTAATCGCCATTGAAGGGTTCAGGGGCACCAAGGCGCAGTTCAGTGGGTTTTGTCAAGGACATGGGTATGGGTGGAGTAGGGATATGAGGGGGGGTTGGAGGAGCAGATGGTGGACTAGGGGATCATGGAAGAGTGGCACTTGTGTATAATCGTTGTGCTAGATCGAGTGTGGGATCTTCCTCTATTGCACTGAGGAGATTGTCATCTGAGTCATATGGTTCAGATATTTCAGAGTTTTCGGAGGGGGTCAAGGGTGTGGTGACAATTTGTTGTCGGTAGCCCATGAATGAGGGGCTCATTGGTGATTGTCTTGGATCAATGGTTGGGGTGTAAGGGGGCACTCACGAAGAGGCACCTCATCTTACGTTCAAGGGGTTTTTCAATGGGTGGGTGGCCTTATTTGATGATAGGACCATTTGAGAGGAAAGCTAGACCTTTTGTTATGACAGCCATGGGTGGCGACTGGCATAGACTCTAGGGGCATAGCTCGTAGGGTCAAGGGTTCGAAGGGTTTGAGGGGATGGTCCAACAACAGTGGACTTTGGTGGTTCAGAGGGGTTTTAAGGGTAGGTCCACTCAACAAGAGCGACGAGGGAGCAGGCAAGAGAGCTACTATTCAGAGGCCAAGTGGGTACAAGGCTGGTATCGAGTCAAACTAGCTAAGTATAAGTATACTACTAATACACTAGTATTTTGCATGGGTCAAAGGTGTACTCTAAGAAAGAGATACCGCACTTGGCAGGAAGCCTAGTGGTCTGAGTTGGTTGAGTAAAACAAGTGGTGGAGAGAAGAGGGAAAGGGTAGATCGTAACACTGTCTACCTCCGACCCCCCGTCATACCTCTGGTACACCTCCAACCCCAACCTCTGACCCTTTGCACTCATGCACCTCTGGACTTTGTCGGACTCGTCCGGAAGAACTGGACTTAACAAGAACCTTTCCCCTCTAGTCCATTGGCATAATATGAGTAGGTCCAGACAAGCCTTCCCACCCATCTGTGTTTGATCATCTCCTTTGCACTGATGATCAACCATAATCACAATACACCACCCCCAATCTGAAGTCTAGTTTTCTATAACCCAAGACCTTGACATATTACCCCAACACCTGTAGCTTCCTTGGGCATTGGTATGGTATCAATCTTAGGTGGGGTAGTACTCAGCAAGTTTCCCCATTCACAGTAGCCTTCAAGATGGACTGTTGAGTCCTTTTGGAGTCCTGGCCATGCCCAAAAGTGAACAGCTTTTGATGGCCACTCCAGGATCCAGAGTTTGAACAGCTCTGGGAGGGCACACCCATGGAAGGCGAGGTCTGTGATGTACATCTCATGGTCAAACTCACAAACGTGTGGTTGCAGCACCTGTATGATTCTGGGGAATTTAGGGTGGGAGATGGCAGCAAGATAGAGGTCGAGCAAGACCTTGCATGTTGGGTAGAGAGGAGTGGTGAGTGTGAGGGTATGCCATGTGGAGTTGACACCACATGTGGCGATCAGTGAGGTGAGTGGCAAGAAAGGGATGAAGTATCGCAAGAGTTCGGGCAGGAAGATGTCCATTTGCAAGACCAAGTAGGTGCCAGGGGCAATGGACCTGAATATTGTGGTGATTCATCAACACTTGTCAATGGTAAGTATATATGGAGTCACTTGTACACCCTCAATATGGCAGCCTGTCAAGCTTTCTCATCAGACAGAGTAGAGGCATTTGGCACTGCATTCTGATGTGGGTGACCATAGTGGGTTGCCAACATCCAAGTGGCTGCACATTCAACATCATGGACTGTGGTTGAGTTACTGTCTCCAACTTCTATGTATGCAATTTCTTCAAGGCTGTTGCATCAGTCTGCAGAAGAAAGTGACACTCATGAAGTGACAATATTTGTCCAGGACAGTGCATAGATGTTTCAGCCTGATGTGAAACAGGTTGAGGAACTCGATTAATAAGTGGTGAAGGTGAGGAGGGCATATACCCTAGTGAGATTGATATTATAGCATACTAGTGGTCACATGTAAGCATTGCATCAGCCTTGATATTGGTTTGTCACATCAAGACCTGTCAAGACCAACTGAGAGTCCAGAACACTGGGCCATGCCAGTCATGATGCCCCAGCTCGAGTTCAACTCACACAAACTGCGGAAAGTCAACTTGACCTGCATGAAGGGATTTTGACTACAACATAACGTTTGTCGTGAGGGTGGCAAAAACCATCAGTCGCTGTGAGTTGACATGGGTCTTGTCCTCATTAGCATTATTGAGGGAGACAAAGAATACACCTGCCAGTCTACCTTCATGTTCATGTTGCCACAACCAATGGCAGACACTTCACCTGAATCCATTCTTTGCATGCTTGTTGCAGGT
>JBBPOF010000634.1:0-19428 GCA_038091315.1 Porphyrellus cyaneotinctus | reverse complement strand
AAGGAAATGACACTACCTTTCGCCATCCCAAAATGTTTGCCTCGAATGGACGGTTTCTGCTAAGATCGCTTCAATTTGGAACTCAGAACGTGGTACACTCCATCGTTCTGCAACATGCCTTTTTATGTAAACTTGCTTGTCCATGCGTTCTCCTCATTCCTCCGATTTTCCTGTTGAGCTATGATGCATGAACGTTTGATCCATGAGGTATGCTGCAACTAGAACTCAGTTTCCTCCGCTCGATCTGTTGTTAATAGTTGAAGCTTCGTCTGGACCCTGGGTCATTATTAACAAGGTGATTCGAACATGTAACTTGGTAATTGTTACTTACATCATACATGTGAGTGAACCTTGACAATTTATGTAAACCCAGAGCTGCCGTCCTGCCAACACGCCGTATATTTAGCATGCGGACTCGGAGTTCATTATGCCATATCGTCCGGGGTGTCATCGATGTCCTACTCGATTCGAAGACAGACGAAAGCCTCTCAATCGTCGCCTCAGTGTGTTCTATTCCATCGCACGTGCCAGGACAAGTAAGTTTGCCAATCTGAACTTGGTTGAGAAACAGACAGCCGACGAGTATCGATCGACAGAACGGAACGGTTCGCCCGTGAGAAGACACCTGTCGTCCAGGCGATTAACACCATGCCATCCCTAAAACGCCGAAGACTCTCAGTCCCGTACAAGCAAGTATTTCATGATACAGATCTCACTAACGTACGTCCACATCCAAACATATGTATCACCTTTGGGAGATAGTACTACAAATCACTGGGGGTCCCTGCTACCGCTTGTCATTGCGCACCCAAGTACCGTGGTATGGATGGGTAAACTCGAACTGATAAAATCTGACCTGTTCAGCAGTCACCTGTGTCGACGTGGTATAGTGCCCGTCGGATCTGAATGCCCTGATACCCTGGTATTTAGTAGGATCACTTTTGACGTCCAAAATGACATCGACGGGATTTCTGAGGGACCCATCCGAGTTTCTGATACGCTCATCCCAATTACCCACCCAAGCCACATGTTGCTGGAAGAAGAGCCATTCGTCATCGATGAGGACTCGCACATATAGCCTGCCATCTGGATCGTCACTAGGTGTCGGGTTAACATCGCCAGTGAACAATTCCACGCTGTTGCCAGGCCCGTCCGAAGATATAGAAAAGCAGCGGATATACTGGCCGGTATTGGCCACCTCCCACCGATAACATTCTCGCATGATTTGTGTGGAGTTCATGGCGTTGATGTTCACAGGTCCCCCGGGCTGCTGAACCGGTTGAACTACGGACGTCGAGTCGCAGGTGTAACCTGGAAGTTGGATCCACTTCGATGCTACCCCCTGTCGCTAATGTCAGCAACGAGCATCTTCCAACGTCACGTGATACGCACCTGGATGAATTCTACGGCCTGGTCCAAACGAGAAATTACCATCTGGTCACCAAAGAACTGGTGAACGAATTGTTGAATCTGCGGAATCTGGACATAGTCTATGAAAACAAAAGGATTGTTTCCCCTGGGAGGGTCGAAACGCATGTATTCTTGTTTAAATCTGTGAACATGGTGAGCGCGTACTATAATCAATCGAAGGATATGAACACACTTTCTGCCGATCAGCTCGTACAACCGCGAATGTTTGATCTCGGTGCTGGTTGCAGCGAGTTGCGTGTGGCCAATCAATTTCCTTAACCTGTCCCTCATTTGGGCATCTACTGTGTGCTGAGTCCCGTCTGGCCTGAGTAGCAATTGTTTGAGCATGACATCAGTGCCGTCCTTCGAAAGGGCTCCATAGCTCTCGAAGTCCCTCAAGCCCATGCCAAGACTGATCAGCGCGAGCGGGGTGTTCTCGCCGAAGAGGTCTAGTGCTTCGAGGTATGCAACCATGCTGGGGTTGCTGAAACCAGACGTGTTCGCTGCCATGAAGCCATTCTGGTTCTGATCGAGCGGGTCAAAAATTCTTGGACATGAGGCAGATCCCACAACAGCGTGGGAGATTGTCCATATTGCTTGTCCTTGTGGAGGCGCAGGTCCAGGGTCAGTGGTACCATCCGGGCGTCGAGGAGCCGGATATGAGCGGATCCTACCAGCATCGGCGTCGGCCGCAGTCGACGTAGACACCACAGTGACAACGGTCTGTTGGAAAACTTGGATGAGCTCTACGAAGCGCTATTACATGGAGTATCTACCCTGCAGCCTTTCCTACTGCCCTGGGACTGGGATGACGGGGGTACCATTGGCGCGTTTGAAGTGCCAGCGAAGTTCTGTACGATCCGATCCAACGCTGTCTGAAAGTTACTAGCGCTGAAGGAAGAGCGGGTCAGAATATCTGGAATTGTGGGCCGCGGTGGAGTGGCGGGCTGAGGCTGGTTTGTGGGCGCTGGGCGAGGGGTGTGAACCTGCGGAAAGGTCTGCGACCCGATAGCAGGAAGCGGAGGGGGGGATGTGTCGAAAATTGTACTCTCCAGATAAGTGTAGGCATCGATGGCTTGATCGCACGTCATTCCAAGCCGACCGAGGAGGATGGCGATCAAACCGCCAGTGGCCGTCCCGCAGATGAGATCGAAAACGTCACAAGGGAGTGATACAGTATTCGGAGGTTGAGATTGTGCCCCATGCAGTTCCATCAGTCTTTTGAGGACGAGGAGCTGCGTGAGACCTCTAAAGCCGCAACCATCGATGGAAAGGACATTGCGAACTGACAGGCTCGGTGAGTGGCAGATACACTGAGCGCGGCAGCGGGTTTCAATCACCTGTTCCCCTGCGAGTGGTTGAAGACTGGGACATCGGATGAGCGTTGAGAGAGACTTTTGTCTGAGAAGGGAAAAGGAGACACCAAGGTACTTGAAGCGGCCGTACTAGAAGACCTTGGCCGCATTCAAGTTGCTAAGTTTGTTGAGCCTCGGCCGTTGATAAGACACGAACTCATGCCAGTCACGAGTTGCCTGTCACATCATTACATGAGGCCGGTATCATTGAATGGACTTTCCGAACTTCGGACGCCACCGCGCGTCATGAACTCTGTTCCAGCGTTATCAGTGACTGGTCCACGTTAATATTGATGAGGAGAGCTGTGGCTATGTAGGCTTGGTCAGCAACGCACTGTCATGCCGGGACGCTAACCCTAATTGTTGTTCTCATTTCATGTCGAGATCATATCATCCAAGGCATGAAACGGGGTTCCGAGCTTGGGCGTTAACTTTATCCACGGCATCCATTCTCCATCTTCCAATCAGTTGCGCACGATCATGAACGTTCGAACCCTTGACATCCGAGTCCTTCTATCATTCTATCATGCAGGTGGCATGTTTCCTTGTTTGTACCCCACGTTATCTACAGCAATCAGTGTGGGTAGACGGCTCAAGCACGAGGTTGTCGTTCCATCCTCAGTCTCTGTTAGTATATCACACCGGTGGGAAATGGATCCGCTTCTGCCTCTAGCTTTCGCATCCTGCTCGCCCATCCGTGCTAACCGTTCAGACGTTCAAGTTGTGACAAGGCCATTTTATCACCACAGGTATGCACCAGCGACGACGTGGTGTGGTTCTGACTCAGTTACTAGGCGATAGCATCGTAACGAAAGATGGCTCAGCGTACGCTAAACGGCCGTAACGTAATACTCGGTCTCGCTTTTTTACAGGATGGAAAGCACCTTGTTTCTGGCGGTTGGGAAGCGATCCTTCGGCGATGGCAGATTCAAAATGGGAGCGAGGTGGGGACACAGTTGAGAACAGGCCAGACCGTCTGTGACGTCAGCGCGTCGAGAGACGGAAACTGGACTGTGGCAGGGCACCAGGGCGTGATAGTGGTGTTGAACGCGAATACCGGTGTGCTGGTGAGGAACATAAACGGACACGGTTCGACTTGGGTACGAGCTGTGGATGTTTCCCCGGACTCTGCCCAGTTCGTTTCGGCATCGGACGATGGTACCGCGCGCATCTGGTCTATCGCCACTGGTCTGCAGGTTGTTCCTCGGTTCATGCAGCATGACGCGCAGGTCATCGCGGCCAAGTACTCTCCTCAAGGAGACCGTATCGCTACTGCGACCGTCAGGTCCAACAACTGCGTCCGTATTTTCGACAGTGGAACCGGCAACCTGCTCTACACACTCCCTACACCGTCAATTCCCCATGAGTACTGCAAACCCCTTTCTTGGTCGGACCGCGGTCGATTATTTGTTGGGTTCTCAGGTAGAATCCTCTGCTTCGACGGGTACACGGGTGCTTTCCTCTCAGAATGGGCGACTCAGATTAGCGGCACGCAAATTTCCATTGCTGTTTCAAGCAATGGCAGATTCGTCGTGTATGCCGCAGACCGTTCGATCTCCTTTTGGGACGCTTCCACGGGCACGAGGATCAGACTCGCTATCGAAGATCCTGCGGCAGTGTACTGTATCGCCATCTCGCCTGATAACATGTTTCTTGCGAGCAGCGGAGGTTCCGGAACAATAACCTTACGCAACCTCAATTCTGTTATTCCCAGCCACTACCTTACTGGCGCTGGCCTTCAGGCACAAGTCACTCCACAACGCATTCCAGATGGCACTTACCGCATAAAGAGCAACACTGGCAATCTGTACCTCACATGCCCACAAAGCGGAGCTGGTGTAGTTGTCGTTCAGCCGCTGGACACGTCCAGTGTTTTGCAAAGAGTATGTCGTTACTCTCTTGAGCCCCATCGGCGTGCATTGAGCAACGGATTCGCAGTGGTCAATTTCTCTTACTAGAGACGCCTACAATGTCACGGGTGGCACGGGCGTATCGTTGTCCGTTGGGATCCGCAATGAGCTACTGATGGGTCGCGAGCGTACCACTTGGACTTTTGAACCAAGAGCAGACGCATTTGTGTCAGTTTTCATGCCGTTTCGCCTGTACTATTCACCTATTTTTCGATACAGGATCGGCAATGCTGCCAACAGCGCGGCCATACAGTTAGCACCGATTCGTCCAGGCGTAAGCTAGTTAATGTTCATGCCATTTTTTGTTGCTTACCGTTGTCCTCGTTCATACGCAGGTCTCGGGTTCTCGCACTGTGCGTAAGCTGTTAATGCCAAGATAATCATGCTAGCTGACCGAGACCATTGTCCTCACAGGTATCAGTTCTCCCACGCAATGTAAGTCTTATGACGTGATGTGTACCATCACTGATCTGCCTGGATGCACGCAGAACAGAGCAGACCAACGTTGGGTCCTGGAACCAGTGTAGTAGATGCGAAAGAGGCGTAAATGAGGGCGAGCTAGCTTGACGCCGCTGAAGCGGTCGTACTTGCCTTTATTCCTTGATTTGTCGTTGTGTGTAGTGTTTGACATCTATGTATATAACGTAGCGATGTCCTTTCCCCGATCTTGAACCTCCGTGCATAGATACGACTCGGGGAGTTCTTTTCTATTTTGCATTCGGAGTCTACTGATCTGAGCTCGGCCATCTGATCATCATCACCGACAAATATCGTTTCGTGACAATGCGGTCGTGCGTACGTGCTGTGTTCAAATCACATGTGAGAGGTTGCCATTAGTTTCCGACCCGCGGGGTAGATAAATTAGGTCCTAGCCATGATGCTCAGTGTCAATCTCCTTGGTAGCTCGGAACTCCGAAAATGAGGAGTTGACCTGTCCGCTGGTGGGCTGAGCGAGGTTCAGATTTTCAACACCAATTTACACTTCTGATAACTTGAAGGCGGTGCTATTGTACACATGAATATCGAACAAAATACAAGATCACAGGTCAAGCAGTCGGAAAGATCTGGAACAATGTGCTGGCACCCTCATAGCCTTCGACTTGAGCGAGTTCCTCTTCCTGCCCAGGTTCTCAGCTACTCCGTGGCTCAATTTGTGATGGGCTCCAAGACCCAGCGTTGATTAGCACTGCTCTGTGTGCAGTTGGAAATGTCAGGCGTATAGCAAACCATCAAGTCGACAATACCCACATTACGAGGTGCCACTGAGACCTATATAAGATCGAGAACGACGGTCAGCCGCAGGAAGATAGCTTAGAGGTCGACAGGCCTACAAGTTGACGATTTGGTGCAAGTTGGATAGCCATGACGTTGAGCGCATTTCCGATCCTATGTTGATGAGTAAGCTGAAAGCATGCGCAGTGAGGTGTAAAGGCATACACAAATGCGTTTTCTCTAGGTTCCAAAATCCAACTTGCGCCCTTCTCACCTGTGACTAATGCATTGCGTATGGTAATGGTCAACCATGCGTTTGTGGTGCCAATATTATAAATCCCATTGGCAAGAGAAATAGTCCACTGCAAATTAATGGTTTGACGTGAGCTAATCCTGTGGAGGTATGCTGACGAACTTTCTGAAGTTCACTGGATGGATCCAATGTTTGCACGACGACCGCACCGGCTCCAGATTGTGTACGCGTAAGGTATAGATTCCCCGAAGTATTGCTTTTGATGCGATAGGTACCACTAGAAATACGGAGTGGAATAATCTGCTTCCCAGCGTCCGGTGGATTAGTTGTGCATTGGCACCTCGACTCGGCTAATTCGGTTTTGCGTTCAGCTGGATGCAAGCCAGATAATTAGAGAACGCACCAAATTGCAACCTCAGTAAGCGGAGTTCCTCCCGGAGAAGCCCAATGTCCGACTCAAGGTTAGCCCCACCCACAGGAGGCGGTGGTTGATCAACTAGGTAGTGGTCGGGAATGAGAGAATTCAGATTGCGTAAAATTACTCCGCCCTCATGACCAATTGCGAGACACTTGCTCTCCAATGAAACCGCAACTGACCATGGTTGTGAGGGGGACGTGATGTCAGGAATGATCCGCGCCGACGTGGAAGGATCCCAGAGTGAAACGGAATTCCCAGCATTGCAAACGAGGAATCTCCCGTTTCCGGATAGCGCGATGGATCCCAAATAACCAGTCGTTGAGCTTGGAAGTGCCCAGGTAGAGAGAACTTGTCCTGATTCTGCATCGACGTGAATGATCATATTCAAGGATAAGGCGAAGAGGGTCCGGACACTGGACCATGCAATGGGATTGGAGGATGTACCGACTGAGAATGAAAACATTCTGAGTAGATTGCCTGTGCGCGCATTGTAGATTCGCAGTCCCCTTGTGTTCCTAGCGCCGGTCGCGAGGCGTTCTCCATCTGGGGAGAATCTGACCGCCCTCACGAAATCGTCGTGCTGGAGTGGGCGACCGAGTTGTGTGGGGTTCGACATATCCGAAATGTCACGGATAAGCACAGTCTGGTCGTTTGAGCCCGTCGCCAACCTCAGCGAGTCGGGAGACACATCAAGCCCAGCCGCCGCATCTGAGTGTCCGATCAATCTGTGCGAGACTTGGGGAGACCCCGTGCTTCGTAAAGTGGCGACTCCGCCCACAGTGCTGGCAATCCATCTACCACCGCGTAAGGCAACCAACGCTGAGACATTGCCACCTGCTGGGATTGGATTGCCGTCCTCCTGTCCATCCGACACACGCCATCGTCGTATGTTCGTGGTGGATCCGGAGAGACCGGCACTCCAAATGTGTCTGCCATCTGGTGAGAAAGCGAGTGAGCGTATGTTGTTATGGCCAATGTTAATCGTTGAGTTATCTGAGCAAATGGTCAGCGTGGACTTTTCTTGCAACGTGCACTTACTCATTATCTGTCGTAAGCTCACACCTGTCCACAGAGTGCGGAGAGGATAGGCGACAGTACTAGTATGCTGGTTTCACACAGAGCGTCTACACGCGTGCTCCTTTATGCATATGACTCGGTTCCTCTGTGCTTCGCATTACGCCATCCAACTACCCCAGATGTGCCAGCAGCCGATTGAACAACCCTGACCTTCAAGTTCCCACTCAATCCTCCTCTTATTGGTGGTTTGATAAAGGTCATCAGGTGTGTTCGGTCTCATTACCACTCCACCGGTCCATCAATGCATCATTATGTACAACCGTGTGAACCACTTCGCCCTTGGGCGTCAAGGTTACACTGCCATCGCCTGTGAAAATACGTACTACAAGGGCTCATGACCTTCGGACGGCGTGATCGCACAGGAAGGTGTGGTAATGATTTAGGATGGGAACTACAGATAATGACAGAAGTAGCTGTGAACTATCTTATAAGTTACACGGTCTTCGTTTTCGAGAAGGATTGATAGTGGTGGAGTTGGCAGCATGCATCACTGCCGCAAAATTTATCCCGATTGGATGAGTAATCCTTCAATTCCCCCCAAAGACGTCGAAGTTGATCAAGACATGAAATAATCATTCGCAGGTGCACGTAGCATCTTGCCACTGACAATGAATGTGGGCGGCACACGCACACCAGCCAGAAGCTCAACAGCCTCCTATATGCCCATTGCCAGCAATTATTGAGGAGCGGAAAGACAAACAAGCCCGACCCACCTCCTACACTCAGCCCCCACTCAGGGGGGCCGCCGCTTTCGGACCGGCCAATCCCGCGCTGCACAGCGTTGTAAATGTCCCGAGATAAGTGTTGTTTGCGCATTGTTAGGATCCAAGGCCTTTGCCAATTAGTGCCAAATAAAGATGACTGGAATTGATTCTCAGTTCAAAACGTTCCTTTGTTTGATTTTGAGATCTGTTTTTAGCACAACAATTTCTCGAGTGACGATCATGTCCGCTTGAGCCACTGAGGTCCGGTTGGACCCTCAAGTAGCGCGTAACTCCTCTGTTTGCCTGCATCGCGAACATACACAACGCAAATATTGCAACAGCAATGGAAACAACAGAAGAATTGCAACAGCTCGAAATAACCGCCCTAAAGTCCATCTATGATCAAGATTTCTTTGAGCCTCCTCCCCCAAAGGCGTGGAAGGTATGTCAATGTCGCGCTCGATCGGATACACTCTGATGGTTCCCAAGGCTGCCGCTAGGCTGCCTGAATTCATCATTAAAGTCGTTCATCCAGATCCACTACATGCACCCAAGGTCTACTTTCACCTTCATACCAAGTAGTCCTGTCTTTACCCATCCGCCAGCATCAGCACTGACCAGGCAGCAGATTCCCGAAAACATACCCCACACTCGCCACTCCCGTATTCACGGTACAGAAACCCATTCGCGGTCTTAATCATGAGGTGGGAGTGGCGCTTTCCAAGGTCATCCATGCCGAAGCCCAGAAGCTGCGAGGGTCAGAGATGGTCTTTCAGGTGGGTAGTTTCGATATGTGCCGACGTGTTTGAAACGAAACGCACAATCGACCCTTAGATCATCACCACAGCTCAAGAATGGATAGCTGACCGCGTTCAACCACCAAGCGAGGCTTCTGGTTCGCTTGCCACTGAGATGACAAAACGTGCAACTCAAGAAGAGCGTGTAGGGTTATGTTTCAAGCTTCCTGATCGCGAAGATTCTAACAATGCCGCATTAGGAACGACGAGAACGAGAAGAGGCAGAGGCAGAGCGTCAATCGGAGCTTGCTGCTCGGGTCGCTGAACAGCTTCAGGAACAGCTTCAAGCCGATGCCCAGAAACATCTTATTGCCAAAGAGATGCAATACAAGGCAGCTCGGCGAAGAGCCCAGTCCGATGCCACCGAAGTTCCGTCTATCGGCGACACATTGACTGAATCGTTCCCCATCGACGTGGAGTTCAGGGGGATACGCTTTAGTGCCGTGAAAATGTTCCATCCTCGCAAAGGTTTTTTTTATTCCCTTCAGCCTTTTTTTACTTGTTCAACGGTACTATAGAATGTCTGGGTGTCACATACCTCGCCGACCCTTTGTGCGACGACGTCCATGCTACACTCCCTCTCGAAGTCCACACGCTCGAGTTCCGCTCCGAGTACTATGTCAGTTCCCAAGGTGAGCATCTAGACCCCATTGCTTTGTACTCTAGTCAATATATATATACTCAGGCAAGAGAAAGCTCGCACAGCTGGAGGCTGAGATCCAACGCCTCATGAAAGTGCACCACCCGAACTTGTTAAGCGTCCTTGCTGTCAAGCTATCGTTTCCTCACATTGGTCCTCCTCGATTGACGATCTTGTCGGAGCAACGACCTGCTCTTACACTACAAGACGTGTTAGAGGATTGTGACAGCCTTCGGGAAGACAGGGCTTCTGTAAGACGTGCTGTATTTCTGCTTTACTTGATATGCTCACCAGTGCCTCATGCATAGGATTATCTTGCTCAGATACTGTCTGCGCTGAATGCCGTACACTCTAACGACCTCGTCCATCGATGTACGATTTTTCACACAAAGCCGTTTCATCCACTGAAGCCAGTCTCTTTAGGCCTTGATACCATGTGTATCTTCCTTGCAACTCGCGAGAACAAAAGTCATTCCAAGCTTGTCAAGGTGGGGAAAGTGGGTTATCATGCCCGATTGAAAGACCTACACAAGTCGAACCCCTTTTCTCTGGGCCTAGCGCTCAACGACGAGTACTTCGTTCCAGATGCTTGGTACGGAACTGGTCAACTGTCCACGAGCACATGAATTAATTTTGCCTTAGGCTGTCGAAGGAAGTCCGTGACTCCCCACTGTCGTATACGAGGGGCCGTGATATCCACAGCGTCGGGGTAGTGTTTCTGCAAATGCTTCATGGGCAAGGGGTTATGTTCAAGTTTAGTGATCCGCGTGAAGCTCTCCAGGCTGGTTTGTGTGTTTTCATTAACCGAAACAACTCAGACAGTGAACTATCCACAGCATCCATATCACCGACTTTGCAGGTCACTGGGCTGAATATGCTCTCTTCCAGCAGAAAGTCTCATGTCTCCTGCTTGAGCCTTCTTGCAGATCTCGCATCAATGTCTCTTACTTTCCCATCACGTACCAGCAGCCCTGCAATTTCAATACTGGGTCCGGGTTCACCGATAGGAAACGGGAACCATTATGGGACTTCACCAGAAAAAGACCATTTCCGTGTTCCCCCCAGCACAAGACATTCAAGTAGATGGAAGGAAGATTGGGAGGAACTAGAGTTGCTGGTACGAATCCTACCTGCTGAGTAGTAAATGAATTGCTCCTAATTATCTTTAGGGGAGAGGCGCATTCGGGTCGGTCGTGAAGGCCCGCAACAGGATTGACTCCCGTGTATACGCTGGTTCGTAACAACATCTTTAAAGCCACGCCCCATCGCGCGCTTATCAATATTTACAGTGAAGAAAATCCGCCTTCGCACTAATCAGAGTGATATTAAAATCTTCCGCGAGGTGAATGCTTTGAGCAAGCTTTCTCACCGCTTCATCGTGCGGTATTATACTACATGGGTCGAGACAGTGGAAGTTGTCACCTCTGGCGCATCCTCTATTTCCGATACTACTTCTGACTCGGGCACTGAGGGCAACATGACATCTGTGCCTCATTCCTTTGAGCGACGCGAGAAGTCGGACCCGTTCAGTATCGACCTAAATGACTTGGATGATTATGGGGGTTCCGGGAGTAGATCATCATTCCCGAGCATTCACTTCACCAGGTCTGATGTACAAGACGAGAAAGATGAGGACGAGGACGAGGATGACAGCGATGATGGCTTTAGCCATCTCTTTGGCTCAGAGTATGGTGAAGACGTGGATGTGAAACCTCCGCCCGTTTTGCCAAGGGTACTATACATCCAGATGGTGAGTTTCCGAATGTTGACTTTCCGAATCACCGTTTATCTGCATTCAGGAGTTCGTAGAACGCCAGACTTTGAAGGAAGTGAGCACGGTACTGCTCTTGCATTTCCATGTCGGCTAAGTCTCTTTCTCCAGAGGGTGGCTGAGGGTTTGTCGGAGGAGGAAGCCTGGCGTCTCTTTAATCAAATCTTGGAGGCATTGGTGCACATGGGCAGCATGGGAATAGTTGGTGCCTTCATTTTATGCATGTTTGCTATTGATTTCCACCACTTTAGTTGCACAGAGACATCAAATTGACAAACATCTTTATCGGTAAGTTTTCGTTAGAAATTTTTGGATTTGCTGATTGCTCAAACGATCTATAGATGGAAATGGCGACTGCAAAGGTGATTCGTCAAACATGCAGATCTCGATATATCAGAATTGACTCTAGGTTTTAAAGTTGGAGACTTCGGTCTAGCTACATCGAGCCTCGCGGCTGTCGACCCTTCGGACTTATCCCCACAAGTAATTCATTCGGACTCGGACTTCACTCTAGGCAAGCACAACTTCATGACGTTCATAACCTTCATGGTCTAACCCCGATCCAGAGGTAGGAACGAAACTGTACATCGCTCCAGAGGTTTCGTCACGAAAGAAAGGGCCCAGGAACCATAACAAGGCCGATATGTATAGTCTTGGGGTAAGTACAGACTCCAGCAGCTCCGTACACTTGATTACCAAGCGAACCAGATAGTGTTTTTTGAGATGAATTACCCGTTCTCTACAGGAGCGGAGCGCATCGCTGTCATTG
Source organism: Porphyrellus cyaneotinctus (assembly GCA_038091315.1). NCBI lineage: Eukaryota > Fungi > Basidiomycota > Agaricomycetes > Boletales > Boletaceae > Porphyrellus > Porphyrellus cyaneotinctus. Next base: position 7,112 of record JBBPOF010000634.1, on the reverse strand, counting down.
AAGGCCTACGGAAACACGATGTTTATTTTCCTCGTGACTGGGACGTACATCGCACAAGGCAGAAAGAAAGTGGGTGATTTTCTAGGGGGTAACGGCATCCATCTCACGATCGTTAGTTATCTTGTGGCTACTTCGCCATGATCCCGCGAAGCGACCAACTGCCTTGGACCTCTCGCAAAGTTCATTGTTGCCGCCCCGGGTGGAAGATGAATACTTCAAGGAGGCTCTGAGGATGATATGTGAGTTCCGTGACTGACTTAATTTCTATTCCTCTAAATTAGCCTTTCTCCGCAGCTGCGCCGGATTCGACACATTACCAGACTTTACTCTCAGTGCTTTTCAAGCGACCAGCTAGCCAAGCTATTCAAACGAAGAACCTCCTCTTCGATCTCGAAGCTGATATACCCGAACATGCTAATCTGAATACTATCGTCGAAGACAGATTGAAAACAATTTTTCGTCTTCACGGAGCGATTGATATGGAACCACCTCTTTTGTCCCCTTCGACGAATCCAGAAGAGAACGAATCCCGGGCTACGTTCATTGACAGACACGGGGACGTTGTCTTCCTCCCTAATCAGGTGTTGATCCCTTTCGCGAGGATGGCTGCGAGGAATGGTGTGAAGCGAATCAAACGTTTTCACATCATGAACACCTATCGTCCTAAGTAGTTTGGTTTCGTATCTTCAGCAACTCCCGCCATGATTGACTCGTCACTCATAGCGCCATTCCTGGACATCCCAAGATAGTGAAAGCTGCTGTTCTAGATATTATCACTCCGGACATGAAAAATGGCATGATCGCAGCTGGAGCAGAGGTGATACTACTTCTTAGCCATTGTCTTCGTAGCTTCCCAAACCTCGCCCAAACTTATGAGATACATGTCTCCCATTCCAAAAGTAAGGATTGCTTCTCTGATTCTATTCATTTCTTTAATTCCGTTCTAGTTGTCGAACTGGCCCTCAGCCGCGTTCCAGACGACCTACGAACATCAGTTATGGATATCATGAATCAGTCCAAATCTTCATCGTCCCAGAAGCGAGCGGCTTTGCTGAAGAAAGGATTGCTACGGAGCACCGCGGACGAACTGGAGGTCTTTGCAGAAGTTGACGATGACATTGATGGATTGCTGATGAAACTCGAGAGAATTTCACCCTCCTTACTCACTGTCATGAGGCCAGCCGTAGAGGAAATCAAGCAGAGCATTCAATTCGCCATCTCTGCAGGTTTCAATGATTTGATATACTTCCATCCTCTGATGTGGGCCGCACACCACGTGCACTTCAACGATGGCCTTCGCCTGGAGGTTGTACGGCGCATGAGACGTCAGGACGTCCTTGCGGCCGCTGGTCGGTGCGTCGTTTCATCTATTGATCTACTCCCTGTCGACTGACAGATCCGTATAGATATGACAAGTTGATCACCCAGTATTCCGCTGCCAAACCGAAGAGCGACCCAATCTGTGCATTCGCAGTTCAAATAGCCTTTGACAAGATTACCGTTGCCCTTGCGGCATTCCAAAGCACGTCAGTGAAGGCCCTTGTGAAAGAACAGCGATCCTTTGGTTTCTGGAGTCCTCGCAGGTGCGATGTGTATGTGATGTCGTATCAACCTGGGTATCTTCAAGATAGGCTCGAGGTGGCGACGTTGCTCTGGCAGAATAGCATCAGTGCTGATATCATGTACGACGCGACGCTGGCCGACGCGGAGAATGAAAGTCATGTTGATCTTTGCGCCCGCGAAGGAATTCTGTAAGTTGCAATTTCCTGTATAACGATAGGTCAACGAATTGAAGGATTTACTCAGATTTGCATTGTACCCGAGATCGCGCACGGTTCGTCGCGAGCAAGTTGCGTTCAAGGTCAAGAGCATTCTCAGAGGGACAGAGTATGAAAGTGAGGGATATTTTGGACTACACGTCTTACGTCCATACTGAGACAAGCATCTAGTATCTCGGCAAGACCTCGTTGGTTGGTTGCAGCAGCAAATCGCTGAACAGAAGCGTATCGACTCATCCACATCGGGAACAATTGGCTATCCCAGCGCCGTTCCAGCCAGTTTTGGTGGTAAAGATACATCAGGTGGCGGTGACGTTCAACTTTTGCTTCCTGTAGACACGAAGAAGCAGCGAAAGCAGGTGAAACAGATATTGCTGGATAGAGGTATGTTCATGATTTTGCCAAATCAGATAGTTTCGGTTAATCTTCGCCACAACAGCTTACGAACGCGGTGCGCATCTCAAGGCTGCGATAACGCATGGCGTCCCAATGCTTGCGATTGACGTACCCAGCGCGGTATTCGACACCTTGGTCAGAAGCTCGAACTGGACACACGACGAAGACGTTTGGAAGACGATCCTGGCGTCCATGCCGGCGCTGCAAACGGCGTACGCCTATCAACTGCGCGAGGCGGTGGTCAAGAAGAAGACTGAAGGACACCCATTCATCATGTTGTATGCTACGCGAGAGGAGCGAATTCAGGTGCTCGGCCTATCTTAGGCTTTTTACCTTGTGGTGTTGTATTTTTATCTGTCCTCAGGCGACTGTAAAGACTGGTAGTCATCATGTACTACGGATTGTAGAACCATCTAGGATGACTAAACGTCTTTTGATATCACACGGGAACTGTGGGCTATTCGACACCCTTTTCCACGGCAAACCGTTCGATCACGTACACTAGATCACTTCATCGACGCGGCTTTCTTGCATTGAGGCACTGGTCTCAGAACCGCACCTTGCTATGATATAGGACTCGCAGGTATATTCGAGTCAATGAAAACATCCCGAAGCACCACGACTTTCAAGGCGATTTTGTTCAGTGAACATTGGACATCCAAGTATCTCGATTGAAATTCCATTCGTACGTAGGCCAGCCAGGCGTAAATGAAAGAATGGAAGACGCCGCCACCGTCTTGAAGCAAGCCGCGTCGTAGTATCCCCGCTGGAACATGGGGATTCAACGTGCTCACAGCCCCTCCAGCCATGGGGTACACCCGCATTGGAGCCACTGGACTCAGGCTCACCTCGTTTTCAAGTATAAAAGGACGAGGGTTGCGGTTCACACAGGAAAACTGTCCCTGACGGGGCTCTCACCCCTACGACCACGGCGATGGGCAACTTTTTCGAAGACCTGGTTCACACCGTCCTAGAGTCGACGTTGACCGAGGAGGAGCAAAACGCGCTCAAGGTGCGATCTTGCCGTGCCTGCACTTACTCGCACGCTCACTGCTCGCACGTGGCACGCAGGCCAAGTTTCACAAGCTCAAGCGAGACGTGATCGAGGACGTCCGCGATATTTTTCCTCACGGAGAGATACTAGTGAGCGCATTATCCCTGCGACTGAGTTGCATCGATTGAACAAAGGATCGGTCAGCCCGAAAGTAGCGGCAGGGGTATCAGGATCAGATTACCGCCTAGACCTGCGGGAGACGACTCTGGGGATGTCACGGATGCAAGTGTACTACGTTGATTTTCCTTGGTTATGCTCACCACCTGCGTAGGAACCTGGTCTGCCTGCGTTGCCAGAGGTCATGGCAGTCTACAGCACCTACGTCAACAACGGGCTCCCCACTTACCTGGTGCACGTCCCAGATAAGAAACTCCTGTCTCGCCACGAGGTGAAGAAGATGTTTCGTCGCGACATGATGGCAGTTACGGAAGCCGACATAGCCAAGGTTGTCGAGGAGGCTACTGGTCGCTCGGTGCCTACGAGAGAAGAAGCGATTAGGGCTCTCGTCAAAGGGAAGCTCAAGTACGCCACGTTCTCCCACCGGTGGCTCGAGCGGGGCGAACCAACGTTCCGCGATATCTTGATGTCGTTCAAACCTGCGGGATATAGCAAGCTCGAGAACTTTTGCGCGAAAGCCGCGGAATATGACTGCCGTCTGGCTTGGTCGGACACATGCTGTATCAATAAAGACAGCAGCACCGAGCTCGAAGAGGCTATCCGATCCATGTTCAAGTGGTATCGCGACGCCCACGTTTGCGTTGCGTACTTGGCGGAGGCGACGTCGATTGATGATCTTGGGGAGGATGTTTGGTTTACTCGTGGGTGGACCTTGCAGGAGTTGCTCGCTCCTCGGACGATGAAGTTCTATGGTAAAGGTTGGGTACCACTTAGCAGCAGCGTCAACGATAAGCAAGACGTTCTGATGCTGGATGCACTTTCGCAAGCGACATGTATCCCTCACCATGACCTGCGTTTCTTCCGTCCCGGAACCCGCGACGTTCACCAGAGGATGATGTGGGCATCGAACCGAACGACAACTCGAGTGGAAGATATCGCGTACTGTCTCATTGGAATCTTCGACGTGAGTCTAACGATCGCGTACGGAGAGGGCCAACGCGCCTTTTATAGGCTGATGGAGGCGATCGTCAATAGGTGTGGGGAGTGGGAGATCATGGCGTGGGCGGGACGCCCTTCCGCGGATAGTGCTGCCCTTCCTGAGTCACCTCGTTGTTACATGGCGCTTGCTGAAGGCTGGGCTGGGACGGCGGGCGGAGTTAATAGTGGGCCCGACGAACTCACTCAACGAGCATGGCGAGGAGACAGGAACTTTATCATGACCAAACAAGGTTTGCAGCTCAAACTGCTGATCGTGAATCTTCCCTCGTCAGCCATCAAGCTGTACGAAGGAGCAGGAGGAGACCGCGTGGAATGCGCACGGTACGGAAAGTGCACGGTTGGCGTTGTAGACTATTGGTGTTTCGACACCAGTGGACAGGGGGTCTTGAAGCCCGGGCAAGACCATTTGTGCTTGCTGTTACACTCGGACCCTTTCGACCCTTGTGCGGAATGGGAGAAGGTGTCGACGACGGAGCTACTCTTTGTCCGGGCGGGTGTCGAAGTGAAGAAGGGCGTGAGTATGTTGTGGCTGTAGTACATATTCGAGGTATACGGAGCCATCCTGTGCTGTCCGCATCAACGTTTTTGCGCCCCTTATTGAAATCATTTCCTTCTCGAAGACAATGTCCGTATCCACAAGCATGTGCTGATAAGAATGTGCTCTCTCATCCGGGACTCAGAAGTTTTGATCTGCACGTGATCGTCTGCTAGCGCGCACATAATTAAATCAGGAATCACTCTTTGCCAGGAATCAGAGGTTACGTAATCACACAGCAAGTCACGGCACGCCAAGTCATCCGACAGTTTGATGGAAGTCGCTGAAGCTGGGAACTTGCGGTTTACAAACCCTGGAAACGTGTTTTCAGGGCCCATCAAGCATGCTCTGTGCTGACCTGAGCGGGCGCTAGGGACTTGTCTCTACTTGTTGGGATGCTGAGACCCGGTGAGCGGTTTCCCTCGTTTGTCATACGTATTAATATGGTCGACGTGGGAGAAGGGTAACCGCACGACACCCTCCAAATGCCCCCCCTCTCTGGCACTCCTCTCTCAGACTCCAAGTTCTCTCTCAACGCATGGGGCGTCGCTGGCATCTTTGGTGGCGAAGAAGCCATCTCGGCCGTAGCTTTCATACCCCTTTGTCAGGGCAGACGCTGGCTTGGATGGTACAACTCCCCCGGCAGTCTGGAGGTCGCAAGGCACTTTGGCCGTCTTGCACATTCACAGTTCTGGGAGCGGATATTCCCCCACACTTCCAAATCGCCAGCTGCTCTGTTTGCCTTTGACGGCCAAGTGGGCCCAAGGTACACCGCTGCTTTGTCTGGGACGGAGCTGCAGACGGGCCATTTGGGATATCTGGCCATGGAACGATGCAAGGAAGTTATGGAGGAGATCAAAATTCCAGGGAGAGAAACGACACCCGCGCACGTCGCACTCATCGATTTTGGCAGCGTTGATTACGACCACCATGTGCCGCGCCTATCCACAGCCAATGCCCTTCTATCCCTCATCCCGATCGTTGTTAGCCTCGTGACCTGCGCCATGTGCGGTTATTTCCGCGACTGGTTCATCTTTTCTGTAATCTTGATCGGCATCCTCGCTAGCGGCTTCGCTAGTATTACAATCGGCTCCGGAAAGCTTATTCTCAAATCCGTCAAAAACCCTGCCTCGGGGGCACCACCGGGAGATGGGATGCTCGTACCAGTAATTTGGGAGGACATCGTCGTGGTGGTCAAAGGTGCTGAACATGCCGTGAACGCCATTACGAAAGGCAAATTCGGATTGGAGCTTGACGGTACATTCCTGCTGCACGCTATCGGCATGTCCTCGCTCCTCCTCATCATCGAATTCTTGTCCCAACTCTTCCTCATCCCGCAAGGAACGCTCTTCGGCCAGCTCATGTTCGTCATCTCCCTCTGCGTATCCTGGATGTACAACTTCTACATCTCATCCTTGAGAAGGGAGAGACTCCAAGCCGACATCCTCCTTCAGAAGCTTGGCGACCCAGAAATTCGTAAATTCCGCCTTGGGACCAGAACAATGATGACTGTCTTTATTGCACTCCTCGTTTTTCATGGCGTACCTGATCCTTCACCTATCGCTGTCCACAAAGTACTGCGTATCTTGCTCCCTAACGACACTCACGTATGGGACATGTGGAGGGAGAGGGTTTCGCAGCAGGTCTGTAACAAGTCGCAATCCATCCTCAAACTGGACGAAGAAGCCGACGACAAAGCCCTCAACGATTCCGAAAGAAAACTCTTGCGTATCCTCCTTGATGATGCAAGCGTAGCATATGATGGGTACCGCATGCACTCGGGCAAATATTGAATCACTTACACAGTGGCTTTCTATTTGGTCCTGTTGTACTCACGTAATTCGTTGTGACTTTACCTCCTTTCTTGTGGGCTACCAACTCCTATTGTCCACTTCAGAAATATCAATGATTGATTTTCTCACTGCCAACCCTACATTCCAGGATATCGCTTCGGTCAACAGGAGTTAGCTAATGCATTGCTTGCTCTGGTGTACTTAATGATCTTGTTCGTGCAGAGCCTTCCAGCTGGGTCTGGACTGATGAAGAGCGCAAACTCTGGGTGCGAGCTAACAACCGCTGGCAAGCGTTCGCAAGCAAGTGGCGCGAGGAAATCAACGGGGAAATCTTCCATGCGGAATCCAAAGTACTCGATCTTGCACCCATCCCTTTACTTAAAGACGGTCGTTTCCTTATTCGCGACTGCTACGTGAAGGCTGAGAAAGTGGTTTGGGAG